>JAGVSP010000103.1:0-254866 GCA_022494985.1 Micrasema minimum | reverse complement strand
CGCCTTGCAGGGTACCCGTCTGCACAGCGCGGGCTTAAACTGTTCAACCCGTAATAGAGCGCAATTCAAAATACAGAGTCAATCGTCTTAACCAATCTCCACTGGCAAAAGTTACCGTGTAAATCACGCAGGAATTTTTCTAACTATTTAACATGCCGCGCCTTCTCAGGAATGAAACTTTCTTAGATAAAAATAATAATATATATGAACAAAAGTTAAATGGTGGTGTACAAATACAGTACGCGTAATAAAGTCAGGGGAAATTACTAGTTAGTAGTAAAGAGTGAATAGTGTTCTTCCCAATAGCATGAATATCCTTGAAAACATTATAAATATTTAAAGTATAATTTTACAAATCCAACAATATAAAACACAACGATCAAAAATTTTGTTTTCATTCATAAATTTATGTTTTAAAAACACGAAAATACGAATGATTTTGAACACCCGTTATTGGCTAATGACGTCGTACCCGTCTACCGTGAAAGGCGTGAAATTCATTCCGTAGTGAGCGCCAATATTGCTGTGACGTCACACCGCATGCGCGCTAAATGGAGGATTTTGCGAGCGATTTGAAAAAGCGCTATTTCAAACCGCGCTAGAAAATTCATATGACATCGTAAAAAATTTTTAAAAATTCCCTTGATATTGTTATTTAAAAAATAAAAAATAAAAAATCGGAAAAAACCCAATTGTTTTCCTATTTCGACTTTTGACATTTCACAAAGCATGTATTGACGAAAAATAACTAGAAAATTTTAGCAGGTAAAACAGTTTTCTACGTCAAATATTTTTTGTTTGGAGACACCGTGTAAACCGAATGGAGCGAAAATTCGAGGCCCGCCTGGCGTCCAATTAGAAGCATGATTTGTTAGTCTGCACATTGCCCGTGTAAACAGTATTTATTGAAGTTTAATGTGGCCATCAAATACATTACGGTGCATCGTAAAATTTTAAAATGTTATAATAATTTCATATGTAACAATCTGTAACTTTACTGTAAATGCGAGATGGAAATTTATGATGTTTTTTTTTGTTGTTAAAATAACAGCTGGAGAAAACTTGAATAGAAAATACTAATTTGGCGAGTATTTTCTTTCAATTGGAAAGACAAGCTATTAAAAAGCATTTTTTTTTACACTATAAATAATTCGCTAACGAATACTTACCTACTAATTGACCTACCAAATAATGGCGAAATACTTCGAAATAGCTTGACCTATTATGGGTAGCGTTGCATGAAGTAGTACAAAGAGACTTTCTACATACTCCAACTACGGTCAACTTCACAAGAGTGTAGAGCTTACATCAAATAATGTTTTTTTTTTATAACTAATAAGTTTTTTTTAAATAAACTGATTTAAATAACAGAACTGATACATAAATAAGTCCATAAAAAAAAACATTATTAGCATTGCATATGCCAGGGACGATCTGTCATTGCAAGGCATTTGGCTCGCCACTCTTTTTTTATAAAAATCTTTATTCTGCGGAATGTTTTTTTTAAATATAAGTAAAACATTAATGATACAAATATTCCTGTAGTGACATTGAGAAATTATTTCTGTGCTTTTGCATATATCAGTAATATCATAATCGACGGTGGAAAGGAAAAAATTACTAAGCGACATAATATGTGCAAAGGAAAATGATACAAGCACATACAGTTAATAAAATAAAAAAAAATAAACAAAACGTCTTTTCACTCGGAAAGCAAACGCCGCCAAATACCATGGTTATTCTCAAATAAGTCTATGTTCAAAGATTCTGAAATTTTACTGAACTTATTGGAAGCTCGCCATAAAAATGAATTTTGTCAATTATTTGAATGCACAAGAGAACTATAGAGAAGAGGGTTATGTACATAATTATAATTATTATATAACGTAAATAAGTATTTGCTGTGTGTATTTATTAGCCTCCATATAGGTACGTACATTATGGAGATTTGATGAAACCTAATTCCTCTGACACTAGTAATACAACAATGCTTTATTTGTCTCCTATTTGTTAAATCATTCCTTAAGTATACCGCGTGACCTGCAGGCCCGCATGGGGAACGATTATGAGTCAATATACCAAATTTTATAAATCATTCGTAACAACATTCTTAACTAACCGACTTACTTACCATCACGCCATTTCCCCGAAGCAGAGAGGAAAGAAAGCCACACCACCCTGTCCGGCTCACATCCTTTGCTTTCTCCATATTAGTTCATCTTCTCATGCACGCACGCCGATTATTCCGACTTTCACATAGCCACTTTCAAGTACAAGTACATACATATTATGCAAGGAGACGATAAAACTGACAATAAAAGGCCCAATTCTAAAATGTCTAAATCCGTACCTGTTGTCAGACTGTCATGGCGCCAGTGTGGGCGAATGTGACAGGTAAATGCCAATACCAACGGCCAATATTGACATTTTAATTCAACATTATTCTGACGGTTACTACGCGATAAGTTTCACCCATTTGACTCCTATTCACACCGCTCAAGTCGGTTGCAGCTTAAGCCGAAGTAATTTGTAAGCTCTCCTAAGATGAATTGTTGTTGTGTTTTGTGTTTGAGCTTATCTTGAGAATTAAGTAGATGTGACATTCAATTTTTAAGCATAGAGAAAACGCTTTTGATGGAATTAGTTTTATTCTTAATTGAATGAACAAGTAATGAAATAATATATCTTTTCGATGTATTTTACATCGGTTACAAGAACCGAGTGTTCCAAAAATATTCCCAAGACGGTTGTTCTATAATAATAGGGAATCCTATATTAAAAGACATCAAAACCTATGATGAAATTTTCTAATAATAGTTTCGGTACAGAATACGGTATTTTTTGCCGAAGATTTAGACAAATATATTTATTTTTTTTATTTCCAACTCTACAAGAACGAGACATTTCACTTCCAAAAATCATGATGTTCATTAAGAACACTAAATGCAGAACACAAAACTCTGTGTAAACAGACCCTTAATAATATATAATGAATAACTACAAAGTGAGTGCTTCGAACATAAATTTCAATGTTTTTATTTATCTAATGCACCTAGACTTTAGAAAATATTATTGTCTACAATTTACCTTTCCATATGACGTAGATTTATATGTTTAAACAAGTTTGTTTACCAATCTAAATGTTTATATTATTCCCATACTATCCCAATCTTCCAGATTTTATGAGTGGGCGTCCACACGCTCCGACGCCGACGCCCGTAATCGGTATTTGCAAAGGATAGTTTGCAATAAGTAACACTAATTTCCTGGCATACATTCCTACGATTGAACATCATAACCCAATGACGTATCGATGGAGGTATTTGTGTTTTCAGCCGTACATATGTTTTCAGTATTTCAGCTGCTAGTAACATATTGAACATGGGATTTCTGGTTTTCAAACTTAAGGAAATACAAGTTGTGATTAATTTTCTATCACAAACTGACATCTGAACAGAGACGGAAAGTTTGTAAAGGAATATTATAAATAACGGAACCGCTCATTTTTTGCAATTGTTTTTTTTCATTTTTCTGATTAGTTAAAGGGGCAGAAACATGAAAATTATTAATAATAAATGATCATATGAAATTGTAGCGCAATTACAGCAAATTTTATTTTTTAACACATTTCAGTAAAAATAAATAAAAAAACATATTTTGTGCGTTGTGCCACGCCGCGCCGTGCATTATTAAATATGTAAATAATACAAGACAAAACACGAATTTTTCAGGAGTAGACTCCTCTAAACTTACTTGTAAAATGAAAGCAACATAGTATTAGTAATAATTGCGATGTGTTTTTCTCTTATTTTTCACTTTTTCACGTTGAGAAGATATTGCGTAGCAAATTCATAGTCTTCATCACTATGTCATCCTTAATACTAAAACTCCAAAATAAATATTTTTCTGTACAAATATTTTCATAAAATACGCAGTGGATTTGCTATTACGCCCACGAAAGCCTGTTTTATAATTCAAACCGTCAAAAAAGGATCGGAAGGTATAAACGTGTCAATGTTTAAAGTAAACAATAAACATTAGATCGACAATATGAAATGCAAACAATGGATACAAACCACAGGGTAACCGCAGAGTTAGGTCGGTTTTCATTATTACTTATCAAATGAACTCGCAGCTCGGGAACTCAACTCATAACCTGCGGCATCTTGCGGTAAAGAGTATCAATTACTTCAGTACCTACGTATTATTGTAGTAGGTACTATTATACTTCAGAGATAAGTGCAAGCTGTTTTGTGAAGAGAAAACCGTCATATAATTATTTGAGAAAGAATTATTTATGCATTACATTTCAATGTATTGGGTAGATTTAATGTTTAATCCCTAGTTATTTATAGTCGATCTTTGAAGAGGCTTATATTAATTTATATCTAATAATTATTTTCAAGAAACCTTTTTAAATGCGTAAGGTGTATTAGCGAAACTAATAATAAATTCTAAATTCACCTTTAGAAGTGATATCACTTACTAAACGTATTTACAGACACTGCTAAAAAGTTGATGATTTTGAAGTATGTACAAACTTATACACCGACGAAATTTCATAATGGCTTTCTTTATTAGGGTGTATTTTTACCTTACTCGCGTGTATCTTATTTGCATAACTACGTAATTAACCGTAACAGCATTTTTCCAAAGAAGTAGGCAGAGAGCAGAGAGAATAAAACGCCACACCAATCTATACTGGCTTACAGCCTTCGCTCCTTCCATATTTATGATAATTCGCCAAAGTGATCATTAAATATTTGGTATACCTACCTATAATATATTATTTCCTACGTTTTGTTAATTTGTATAAAATATCTTATTCCACACGAATTTATTTAAGTAATTCTGAACGAAGTAACCAAAACGTAAATCGTTTACATACGTTAAATTGATTTACATACATAATTATTTTGTAGGTCTTCATTTCATCAGATACACTCGTAGATACTATCTTATCTTTAGTGAGAATGGTCAGTGGGTCGCCAAAACATATGAGAAAAGAACTTAAAATGTTAATAATTCAGCATCATAAATAAATAGCAAAAAATATTTATGGTTATATTGCAATAAAGTTTTCAAAAACACATAATTGGTCCAACAGAGGAGGCGTCTCAGACCAGATCAATAGACCAGTTTGAGGGTGCCTGTTTAGCAAAAGCGCTAATTAGTCGAATTAGTGGTCTTAGTATTTTTTATTATATTTTACTCGCATCAACAAAATATCTTTAACCTATTGATCTGCAATATTATATTTTCATATTATTTTTAAATGTAGGTTTATAAAAAAATAATCTATAGGTAGGTTTTCTTATTTCTGATCGATCTTGGCGACTGAAAGCGTTCAACATAGACGTCACAGAGATGTTTCGAATGCGTAATGCTAATTGATATTGTGAAATGAAGCCATCTTGAATCTGGATGCTATTTTAAAATATTTTATTTCAAGTCCTGAAACACGTGAGTTTGCATCATCACGAAATAATTCCGTCAAAGGTTGAATCACAAACTTATATGTATATTACTCAGTTCTTTTTTTGTACTCTCTCTGGCGCCAGAAACGGTTTGTTTTGTATGTTTATAATGGTGTTTCTGCACAATTTGTACAAGACAAGAGGCAATTAGGCCTCCAAGTCTCGGTGTTAAAGAAGGCGCCTGCAGAATAATTAATTAGTGTCATTCAATGTGCTTTAGGACTTATTTCACAAAGTGGCATAAAGTTTACGATAAAATCTTGTTATGTCTAGATTCTCAGCATAACAACTGTATGGTTCAATGAGGCTTTACCTATTTTAAAATCGGGGATTGAAATTCAGATTTAAATTTGTTTTCAAAATATTTACACAAATTAAGCACTGACTGCACAAAACATTGTGCTTTATGATACTAGAGATGAAATAACGAAGTAATATAAACTATTTCTAAAAATCTTTAATGCCAATTTTTTTTCGGTCTAATATTTATTCCGGTAAAATACAACAATCTGGATGCGATTTTATCTACGTTCATAATAAACTAATGTACTGATATTTGAGTTCAATAAAACTAGTCAAAAAGAAAAGCGTATCTTCCTTTCAAATAAAATACTAACTTATGACCTTAATGTCGTTTGTGATGTCATAATTTGCATAATTATTGCATCTTGTGGGAGTAAGCTCTAACGGTACTAACGTGTATTCTTGATAAAATATCGGTGCTATAATAATATATTACATTTATCATGTTCGTTATAATGATTATTATATTATTCTCTCTTGATGCTTGAGCGGTATAGTAGAGAAGGTCAGAGGTTTAACTCATCCATCACAAATATTTGTAAAATATCGTAAAGCTGACCTTACATTATTATGAACTATGGAATGGTTTACAAATGGCACAATATTGTAATTCACACCTTTGTATTTGTACTAGATTTTTTTAAAACTTTTCATTCCGTATAATATTTATCATAAACAACATTACAAAATATGACCGGTCATAAGCCCTGTAAACGCCTAGACCTAGATATCCATATTCCCTTCCAAATTTTTCGTCTCTGTTGGGATGTCAAATTGTAATTATTAGCCCGTAATGGGTGAAATCCAGTTTTTGTCTACAAGTGTTTGGACACACTCAAAATGTTGTTTATAAACATTACAAAAACTTATTACAATATTTATAGGTATAATATTAACACCTCACGCTATGCCTCACCAATTTAAAAGACAAGCTCTTGTGCTTGGTGAGGGAAGCTATTGTGGTTTTTCCGAATTTTTTATTTCATTCTCCTCATGTTTACGGTAATTTCTTTTCTTTACATTTTGGGATTTAATACCTACAAAAAAGTTATTTTTATCAATATCAACTGTGGACGCAATTTAATACATTTTATGTTGTTTTATTTTTATGCAGCCTAAATGAAAATCATTGACATTATATTTTTCGCTTTTCATAATAAAAATGGGTAGTGGAGAATTACACCGACCACATGCAAAGTTTCAATCGTAACGCAGTGAAGCACCGATAAAAACAACATTTTGTTTATTTTTCGAAATAAATAGAAATTTAAAATTTAAAATCTAACTATCGCAGTTTTTGAACGAAACGACATAAATGACTTTTATTTATGTATCACAATCCAATCTAACAGTATTTTAGGTATAAAAGTTTAGTAACCTGTCTGTATATTAATCTTGTATTTTAGTAAAATAAAATATTTGAATGACTATACGAGTATATAAAGCATGTCCGCCCGTGATACAGTGGCTAGGGCATTGGGCTACCATGAATGAGGTCGAGGATTCGTTTCCCAACGGGGTAGTATGTGAAGTAATTTATTTAATAATATGTAATACTTTTGACTAGTGCTGAAGCGTAAGTCTGATCATCCCTCCTTCATGTAACAGATGATCAAGATTATCTGCAGTTGGTTTACCAATAAGGCTCCGATAAATACAAGTATAAAGAATGTTTGTAGAAAATGTACTTAATTAATAAATATTTATTCTTAAAATCATAGGTAACTGTGCAATTCAAATATACCTACCTACGAGCTACGAGTCATTTTAAAAGCAATTAAGAATGGAATTCCTAACTTTACACATTTACTAGAAATCAGCAAATAGGAACAGCATTACGCACCAGCAGTAACATTCTTTCACTAGATAAATTTTATTACATTAATTAAGAAAACATGTGGCACCCACCACTGGGTTTTAATGACTTAGTGTAACATGCGTTACACATCGTTTATTTCATTTACCGCGTCCCCTGTCAACTCGTATTAAGAATAATCAAAACATATTTGTAAAATTGTCAGTCGGGGACAGGATTCTCTGACCACCATAAATCCGAGGATAAGGACCACAAAGATAAACCATAAACTCGGTTTTTAATTTAAAAATGTGCTTTGTAGACAGGTGATCCATTTTTTGCTTTTAATGCGTGGTGGAAGAAAAGGTATGAATCAACATCATACCATATCTGTTGAAATTCATATAGATTTCTCAAATTACCTCCAAGATAAGAGTTTTAACTAGATAACTTACTATAGAAATTATGAAATTACGAAATTACGAAATTATGAAATCACGGAATCATGAAATTATGATTTTCAATTATATTATTATATATTATACGAGTGGAAGTAAAAAAAATAAACAATGTAAAGAAGTTGATACGTATTTGGTTGATTATTTATTTATTAACAACCATTTGTGTATCATTACGCCTGAATACTTTACATTACATGTTTTGTTCAAATGAAATAAATTTTCTTATCTTATGAAAATAAACCGTCTATGTAAGTGCAATACCGCGTATGAGCCAATAAGTTCAAAATACGCATTTTTTGTGATTTTCGTTGAACGAAACAAGCCGCATCGATTGGTTAATTCAAATTGAAAATTGACCAATAGACTGCTAGCACTCGGTTAGTGTCAATACCGCGAATAAACCATCTTCACACACAATACCGCGTATATCCCGATACAAATTTCATGTTTACCTCTGTTTTTTACGAAATTGGAGAGTTTTTTGTCTCCCCTGAACATTTCGACAAATGGTTCTTCCGCGGTATTGAACTTACACAGACGAAACCCTTTTTTGCTATTTTCCCATTCTGATTTTACGAATAAACATAAGTAACTTTCCAATTTTTTTGAAAAAATCAACGCCATCTATAAGGAATACGAATAACGCACGAAAGTCCTTCTGAAATTTACTGAAAGAGCTAAGCTTACTTCGTTTGGTCGGCAGATGCTCCCAGTGCCCGTAATAATCTAACTAAACTTACACGGAATAAAAATGCAGTTTTTTTTGTATTTTATTGTCCCCTTTATTAAATTCCCAATGAATAATTAGTCGATAAATTTAGTAAAGAATACATAATAAATATATTATTGCATATCATGTGGTGTGTAGTTTGATATGCGCATGCGTGATCGATTTTACCTGTTGAGTTCTAGAAAACCTTATTTTAGTATCTACGTACCTATACTTATATACGTACCTAGATATTATTCATTTCATTGTGTACAAAATTGACACCTACATACCTATATTATATTACACTTCGAACGTAGTTTTATCATTTTTTTTTTTTTATCTATATTTAATCTAACTAAATGCAAAGCGATTTTTTTCTTTTAGAGCGGGAATATAATATTCAATCTGACCTCTCTTTGGTTGGGTTGACCACTAGACGAATTACAATATTCCTAAGCAATATTCCCCATTCCGCTTGTTAGCGAATATTAATTTATAGTTGATTAAAATTTATAGTTAATTGAATCTGATTCGAGTTGAATCTGACCTCTCTTTGGATGGTTTAGTGGCCACTAGACGAATTATAACATTCCGTTTGATAGCGAATATGTAAGCGATATAACAACAATATTTTTTTTAATCATAAGGTTTATTCAACTCTTAATGGTGCTTCTAGATATTTATGCAATTTTTGGTATAATATATGTCACGTACATATCGAAGTAATTGGTTATAATAGTAATGAAAACAGGGTAGCATGAAATTTATACGTGAACATAACAATAAATTATAATCCTGATGAAAAGCTCTTACAATGAAAAGCTGCCGACATAAAAGCTTATTAAATATTACGATACGCAAAAAATACATTTTTCATAAGGTCTTTCACCTTCATTTTCGCTCGAGAAAACATTACATTTATAATTTAATTAACAAGCCGTCAGCGTCCAAAATATATATAAAAATAATTAATAAAGCAAATAAACACAGTTTAATTTTCATAAAATTAGGTGCTGCACTGTGCTTGCCTACGTATCTTAATAGGCATCAAAATGTCCACTGCTGAAAATTCGTCGATAGGTTACGTCAAAATTACGGAACATGTACTTAACTTGGGAGAACACACGGTTGTTGGCAACCGATCGCTTAGCTTAAGAGTGTTTGTGGAATCCACATCCTCCACAAAGGTAGCGAAAATGAGACAATAATTATGAAAATGCTATTTCCATCAGTAAAATAATAACAAAATGTATTAAATTCACTCCTTTTTTTTTTACATAAAAATAAACATTTGAGTCAACATACTAAAATATTTATATTTTGCGACAGCTATCAAATAATCAGAAAACAGGAAACAAGTTGTGGTGGAGTGGGATTCGAGCCTAGAGATCCCAATCCGGAGTCCGCGAATCTACCACTAGACCACAACCCGGTTCATAAATGCAATACTTTACGGATTTTTTAGTATACTACATTCCAGGTTTATTATTTATTTTCAGTCTCGCATATTACTGTTATAAAATATTTTATAAATTGAGCATCAAAATAAATCTTCTTTTCTCATATTCGTTACTACTCGTAATCATTTAATTATTTTGTCCTTTGAGAAATTCGTTCGCTATAAATAACATGGATAAGTAAGATTGAGATATCTCTGTATTTGTATCATTTCGGAATTATTAATTCAAAAACCATTTATATCAGACGGTTTTGTTATTCAATAGAAATGTACGGTAAAAATTCAAATTTAATTATGTGTTACAAAGAAATTTTAATTACAGTACGGAAATATATGTCAAACGTAAATTGAATTTTACCTGAAAGTCGGACAGGAAGTAATTTTAATCGTTAACTACAGCTAGGAAATTATTCAAGAAATTCAATGTAAATAAATCAAATTTATACCTACCTATACACCGTGTCCCACGATGAGACCGCGAAACTCCAGAGGGTGATTATTCATGATATTCTGAGAAAAAAATCTGTATAAAGTTTTTCAAAAAACTCAATTCTAATTTCTTAAAAAAATTAATAAAAAATGAATAAAAATTCACGCGTGTAATACCGTCAATTTTTGAGCTGGCTCACACCACGTGACCTGCACCAATAAGCGAGAAGAAATCACATATTAAAGATTCAAATTCAAATTCGAATTTTAAATGTCCGTACAAGGCGTACCAGAGCGGACCCCCACTCCTCCCCCCCCACCGCCACCCCGCCGCCGCTAGCACTTCAAATAGAAGCCAGTATTACACTCGTCGCTTTTTATGAATACTTTTTTTAAATTAATTATTATAAATGCCCGGATCAAAAAATTTAGTAAGGATTTTTTTCTCAGAATACCATGAACAATCACCCTCCGGAGTTTCGCGGTCTCATCGTGGGACACGGTGTATATATTTTTAACCAAATTTAAAATATACTTATGTGAATAACTAAGGTTTTTTTATGTAAATAATTATTCAATGTTACACTCTTAGTGTACCTAGTGGTCTATCTATCTTACATATTCCAAATCCACAAACTGCTTTTAAAACAAGCAAACGATTGGCAGTTCTTGTGCGCATCTTTTAAGTCAAAGTTCGTGTCTCGTAGTTTTGACGAAAACTGCCAAGGGATACGCAGTTAACGTAAATAACATCGAGAACATTTTGTAAAACTCATAGAATCCTTTATACATATTGACATACCACACATGCACGAGGTGATTTTTTAATCAGTAGGTTGATTGATATTTAAAAAGAATTAGTGATGTTTTATAAGAATTACCAACAATCTTTCTCTTAGAAAAAGGATTGCAGTAATAATCTTAATAAAGACCTCAAATTTTTCGGCAAATTATTCTTTTGCGTTTAACTCATTCAGCGTTCCGATACTTCTATCAGGACGCCGAATGATGTTATTAGAACACTGAGTATTATTAGAAATTAGAAAGCTGAGTAATAAATATGTCAGGACGCTGGGTAATATTATCAGGGCGCTGAGTATATAATTGGGACGCGAATTTATCAGGTGACTAAAAATAATTTATGGTCAATTTTACTGCAATCCTTATTCTGTCAGAATTTTTTTTCTCAGTAACATTTTACGCAAAATTAATTTAATAGACGGATACAATACGCGCTTTGTAGGTACGCACTGAAAAAAATCTTAAAAACAATTATTACCCCTAGTATGAAAATAATACAAGGCAAAATACATAAACTTCTTTGTATTGTAGCGAAAAGCTTCATCTTGATGGATGGAAAATGAAAAATTCGTTCAGAAAATTGACATAAATGTCGACAGCAGCAAAAAGGGGAATCTACATTATCGAAATCAGATAATCTGCTTCTAATTTTACAATACTCGGATTGAAACTGAATATCCATTCCAATTATCGGGGATAATCCGTAAGCACCAAAGGTAGTAACAGATTAAATACAGACATTTAGAAATAACACTATTTGTTACCACAGAAATGCTTCAAACAATGGCAAGTTACAAACGATATTTTACCAATCTTCTCAGATTACATAGTTACATATCTTAAGGGCTTAAATTAACGTCTTTGATCCATCGAATGTTCATTTACAAAATGGCCGACTTGGTAACTAAACCGTTCATTAGTAGGGGAGAAAATATACTTGCCCCGGGTGGCAATAAGGTCGACAAGGTAATATTGTAGAGAAAATCTGTTAAAGGACATACATTTCAGCTAGATGGGTTTAATAAACAAAGTGTGGATAAAGGGTTGTACACGATGAAAATATAATACGTCTTAATAAATAAAACACCTTTTTAGTCAGACCACTTGTATAGTTTATTCCAGTAACCTGGTTTCGGTATCGCTAGCATCGTCAGACTGGTAATAGGCTTTAAATTAGTAATGTGTAAAAATTCAATAATCGGTGTGAGCGCATGGGAACAGTTGCCAAGACAGAGTGGTGTGGCCTTCTATCCTCTCTGAGTTAACCTCGGGAAAAATGCGGGATAGTTTGTTAATGAGTTCAATTCGCTCCAGGATATTTTTTTTAGAGTGATTTAAATAATGCAAATTATAATAGTGATTACTTTCTCTTTGTTTTAAACAATAATTATTTTTATTGATTCAAATAATACATAATCAAAAATATGCCAGGTAACTAACTACTCAATTGTTTTGTTTTAATTTCTTGATTTTAATGTTTCTATGCGTAAAAGGCAATGACATTTTTAATAAATAAAACTTTTAGGGTCCTAAGAAACCTTTCATTTTAATAATGCTCGCCTTTCAAAAGTTTTCTTTGAAATGAAAAGTTAGGCATTTTACGTTTAAAATGTTGATTAAAAAACAAGCCATAATTTTCATAAAATAAAATCCATGTTTTCTGTTTCGTATTTGTGAGATATGGGTGTGAAAGAGACCGTGTGTGAGGGCAACAGAAGATGTACGAACGTGCGTGTGTATGGAGTACGTCTGGTGTGTGTGCTGTTCATTCCTAGTCAGGGCTTAGATAAGCGAACATTGACTGAATAGAAAATACCCTACTCTTTATTTCGATATCGTGGAATGAAATCATAGCATTGTTTCCTCCTATTTTTTTTAAAATAAGAATCTCACTAAATCGTTTTTTCTTTAAATAATTGGGTAGGTACACTAACCTTTAAATCACGCCTAAGGTGCACCTACCAGCGAAGTGTCTTATATGTGTAAATATTAGATGCGGGTGAGGGAAATAATCATGGTTATGATAAAATAAGATAATAAATTATGACCCTCACCAAGCACAAAAGAGCTTGTCTTTTTTATTGGTGAGGAATAGCGTTATGTGTTAATATTTTACCTACCTATAATTATTGTCATAAGTTTTCGTAAAATTAGTTTGAAATTGGAAATTATTATGAAAAAATATTAAATAAAAAAAAATTTTTTTTTTTAAAAATGGACAATGACCAACAAAAATATTGAAGTTAGAAGTGCCGGCAGTAAACACTGCGGTTTTATCAACAATTCTGTAAAAGTTTACTTAAAAGTTCACATCTATACAAGTGAGTGTGATGATCATATTATTATTTTATTAATATTATATCGTCGGCGTCGATCCAATCAATGCTAAAACCGCGAATTTGCAGAACCTCCATTCGAGATGTTAAGTTTATAAATTGAAATTGTAATATGAACCTATTTCAATTATAATAAAACATAATTATCTTCATAGCTATAAATCTGTTCGTTAATTTAAACTAGGTACTCAAATAATAATTTATTTTTGTTTATGATGCTACGTTTAAAACCTTTTAAAACAGCATTTATGCAAAATGGCGGTTTTGGCGTTGTACAGATACCTACCTATATTTTTATATAGATTACCTAATGTTTGTATCTGTTCAATAAATATGCAATTGAGTCGAAGTAATTGCGTATAATTTTAATGAATTTATAAGAACAATAACTACAGTTCTAATTATTTTATAGATTTGCTATATTATACTATATAATATATAGGCATTTATTTTACGTTTTTCATAAGCTTTATGTACGGAATTCGTAATGGATTATCCGTATGTTTTCAATTTATATCTCAGTTATTAATACAGAACTAATTCAACTAATTCAATGCGTATATAAAATGGACTATTGGCAACTTAAATTGTACTTACTATATTTTCTATAGCATACGTTAAAGTTAGCAAGCAAGGTTGAATACATAATTAAAATATTGGTATTTTACAAGCGTTGCCCCTATGGCGATGAATTTTTGGAATCCTTTTGTCGTCTTGGGACCAATTTGTTTTATGTTATAACCCAAACTCAACCCTTGGTCTTGACCAGAAATAATATGAAAGAAATTTCCTCTTTAAATTTGATTTAGGCACTTTCTGCTATTGTTAGCGTTCAGAAAATACAAATAATACCTACATGCATGCTACATACATTATTATTTTTTGTAATGAATTTCTAAGATAATAAGTAAGTACAAAACAAATGTTTTAAGTTGTCTTCTCATAGTATTGACTTCTTTTCAAGTAGGATTTATCAGTAAATATTTGATTTCGAATAAAATATCACTAAAGGAAACTGTTTCGCAAAGATCTTCTTTCAAAAAGTATGGCAATGGCCCAATTTTAGAACTTAAACATTTCATTACTTATTAGGACTACCTAACCTTGTAACTTGTAATATTGACAACTTGAACCAGTCTAAGCCTTGTTTGGTAAAGAATTGAAAATACGATAGCAAGTCAAGAAACAAAACATAAACAAGTTACTCGTACTTAATATTATTCTTAAACATTATCTCACGCTTTGGTTGTTAGATCTGAAGGTCGCGTAGAAATAGGTGTCTTTAGAATAATCTCAATCTTTCACCGAAATGAGGGAGTACCTAATCAATCTTTAATAAATTATAAAATCAAAAAACAGTAAGAACAAAACATAGAGATCAATACTTAAAAGTATTTTGGTATCAAACTATTGATTATTTTTAGCAATTGAATACCAAATTCTTTTACTATTTCTGAATGCGTGAAAGCCTAGTGGTAGCGTCTCAGTCCTTGGGTCCAGAGAT
This sequence comes from Micrasema minimum, assembly GCA_022494985.1. Classification (NCBI taxonomy): domain Eukaryota; kingdom Metazoa; phylum Arthropoda; class Insecta; order Trichoptera; family Brachycentridae; genus Micrasema; species Micrasema minimum. Next base: position 239,589 of record JAGVSP010000103.1, on the reverse strand, counting down.
CCCCGGTTCAAATCCCCATTCCGTCACAACTTGATTCCTATTTGAGAAGCACAAGCCGCTTGGCTTCATTGAAAATAGTATTTAAAAACAGAATCACGTGCAAATATCAAAAGTTTGCATAGATCTCTTTTTTATTAAAAATAATAATAAAAATAATAGTAAATCCTGAACAAGGAAACATGATTGACGCCGAGTCGACAGATCCGGAAAATATTACGATAGTAAGAAACTGTTTTATTTTCATAAACATTAATGTAACTAACATCCCTTGAATTCGTGTTAAAGCTCCGACACATAAAAATTTTTTTATTTCCAACTATTCCGCATGTCAGGTTTGTAAATGGAGCTAATGAATAATAAAAAAAAGCCTTCTGGCTGGCTTGAACACCCTGAATAAAAGAAAGGTTTATCTGTGAGTATAATTTGATTACGTAAACAATGTTTTCAAGGGTTTTAAATCTACTTTTGTCTTAACTGTGGGACCCCAATCCGAGAAACGCAACATTAAGTTTATTGTGTTAAATACCTAGAATAGCAAGTAATACAACAAAACAAAAATATTTTATTTTTAATCGTGAAAATAAAGAAAACTGTTCAAATAATCTTATTCGTAATTTTGCATCGTGTTATTGATCTATTTGTTTTAAAGAAAATTGCAATTTCCAAAATTCTTTAAAAAAGTTGTATTACTCCATTACTCATATTGTTGTGTATTATTTGATACTACAATTGGTGATGCGGAAGCGTCATTATACCTGAACCAGAGAGGTTTTTTTGCGGGCGTAGAGTTTTATGAATGATATTGCGGAGAAGAGACTGAATAACAGGCCTAGGTCCCATGCAATGCTAGCAGATCTAAGCTCCGTCAACTCAGTTAGAAAATTATTCCTACCTAGTATCCTGGAAGCTGGAAGGAAGGAAATTATCTTTTCGGGGCACTGCACAAAATAACGTCCAAAACACAGAATACACAGAATACACAGTAATAAGGAAATGATGCGGTAATTTTAAACACTAGGTTTTACGACAAATGCGGTAATTTACTAGGAAGCAAATTGCGTGCGGGTTTTTGTAGCGGATGCTGTATTGTTGCAATTTTAAGTCTACCCGCGATGTGCCATAGTCGATGTTGGATTTTTGGGTAGAGGAAAGGCATAGGCAAGGATATAGGATTTGGATAAGACACCAAGGAATTACTGGGGCAATTTGTTCCCAGAATGACGAGCACAAATCATCACCAGCAAATGTCCCGAGAGACCAAACCCATCCGCCAAACCAATAACAATATATTGTCTTGTCACAGAGATCACAGTAAGGCGGCTCTATATTACGCTGTTTTATAGTTTTTTTATTTATTGTATCCATTTTGCTATTGAAATGTTATCATTATAACATAAGAATCTTGGCCAATTGTATTTTAGATTTTTAAACCTTCCTCTGCGCAACTATTCATCTCCTTTCCTGTCATACCGTAACGAAGAATAACTTCAACTATTGACTAAAAAAATTGTTACCTGTACCTACCGTTGGTAACTTTTTTTTAATATGATGAAATTAATTTGTAATCAACTAGTAATTTTAAAATATGCTTATTTTGGAAAAGAAATAACCAATGTCATTGTTTTCAGCGCGTAAAATGTGAATAATAGAGCAGAAAAAAAAATCTGTAATGTCCAAAATAAAAAGAAATAGTGCCACGATGGTCGTTAATCACTTGGATCAAAAAGGTTCTAGGTTTCTACTTTAAAAAGTTGAAATATTGAGATTCAAAGAATGATGGTGTTAAAAAAAATAATGACTGAATTTAAACAGTTTTGTAGGTAGGTTTCTTGAGTACCTATTAAAAAAAAAAAAATCCAATGTTCGCTAAGATTCATTGAAAATCACTTTGTAATGTGAGCCTATAAAAATGGGTACTATTCTATGTTTAAGGCAAGTGTCTTTAGTAACAATAAATTACAGGCCATATTATTGTACATAACAAAGTATTTTCTTGTAAATTTCATACTTATCTGTGCTGAAATGAAATACTAATTCAAGATGTATATTACTGTATTTTTTCATAGATTTAATCGCTTCCTGGTAATTTTACTACTAGTAAAAGCTTTCTCCTATTTAAAACTTTCATACAACCCTTACAGAATAATTTCTCCAGGCTTCAATCACTTAGCAGGAGATTACGTTAAAGATTTTGAAACCATTAGCGCTAAGCTTTCTCGGAAAAACTTTCATCTCTTATCCTCTCATTTGGATCAACGATCAGCACTTAATTAATATCCTTAGGGTATAATATAATGCTGCTGTCACCGCATTTTCGTCAACGTTCATAAATCTTCTAACACACGTCATTAAAGGAAATTGAAAAGCTTATGGAATTTTCGTTTAAAATCACAGCAAACATGATGTGTTTGTCGACACTCAACACTAACGTTAAGGTAAAATCCATACTTGTTTTAAAGGATCGTCTGTATAAAAGATAACTATAAACTACGATAAAACTTCCATATTATGTATCATCATCACTTCAGCCCGTTGAAGTCTTCTTCTGGACATAGGCCTCCCGCTGCCGCCTCCACTCCTTCCGATCCTGCGCCTCCCCCATCCACTGTCTTCCAGCAGACTTCCTGATGTCGTCCACCCATCTCATCGGTGGACGTCCTTGAAGCCTCTGGTTTCTCGGTCTCCACACCAGAACGCGTTTCGTCCATCTGTTATCCGTCATTCTGGCAATGTGACCGGCCCATTTCCACTTCAACCAAGCAATTCACTCTACCACGTCGCAGACCTTTGTCTGGCGATGGATCCAATCGTTCATTTTTCTGAATTTTATTCCAAGCATAATTCTCTCCATGCTTCTCTATGCAACTTGCAACTTATGGGAGGGTTGCTTGGTCAGAGTCATTGTTTCCGCGCCATAAGTAAAGATGGGTAGAATGGTTGAACACTCGAGTCTTGCTTCGGAATGTGGAGTTTAGCTTTCCAAAAGCCACCCAAAAGAGATTTATCCTCCTTTCTACCTCGCCGGTCTGATTGTCTCTGCCGAAGGTGATTTGTGACCAAGATAAATATATTTTTCGACTTTTTCCACAGGTAGAATTTTTCCATTTGTGCTAACGTTTGTCATCTATTTCGTCTTTGCTACTTTTATCTTAAGTCCAATTTTGGCAGATTCTACCTTTAGGTCTTCAATCATCCCAGTCATCTCATCAAGGCTCTCGGATATAAGAACAATATCATCTGCGAATCTCAGGTGGTGAAGCCGCTCTCCATCGATATCCAGACCTTTTTGTTCCCAATTTAGACGCTTAAAAATATTCTCTGAAGTAAGTGTAAAGAGTTTGGGAGATATGCGACCCTTCTGAAAAACATATATGGCAACGCTACTTCAGTAATCAGATTACACGACAATATAAGTTTGCTATTCCGAGAGTCGTAAGACAAGGGGACACAATATCTCCCAACATATGTATATATTGATTTATAACGATTTTGCAAAAGATTGGAGTATGTAAAAAAAAAAATTGTTTGCTTAGATTTTGAAATTGGTAAATATACAATATATACCTACAAATACTTAAAATGGACATATCAAGTAAATCAGATTCTTAAAAGAGCGCAATACTCTGACCATGATCGAAAATAGCAATTATTTTCGGATCTGGACTAATCTGTTGAAAATAAAATATATCCTATTGAATTGATTAAAATATTATATTTTAATGTTGCCGGTTTTAAATCCCGTTTTGACTGATATAATTTAAAGAGACGTTCACGAAATCTTTGACATAATTCTTGAGAACAAATCTAAAATAACTTGAAATAATATTTTGTAAAGACGAACCTTAACTTTTGGGTATCGTGGAAAAGGGGGAATATGTAAGGAAGGAAGGTAGGAGTGGGAAGACTTATCTATAGTCAAAAGGTCACATCCTGGTAAATTTTAAATGAACGCATCTGATAATAGAATCCATTTTGTAAAAAGATTTAGAAGAGAAATATTGAGACGAACTCGTGGGTAAATTATTCAACAAATTTGTGTCTAAACTTTTGAGTTATACTTTGGAATTATAATTTTGCTTACCTACCACATGTCAAATTCTTCATCTTAATAACATTTTTGCAAACATGAATCATTATTTACATTTTTAACGATAAAAACATGGTATTTTTTTATTTTGTACCGTGTAGGCTGTAGACTGTAGACTGTAGACGGTACTATTAATACAATTTACAAATCAATTTAAACATTTAGAATTATTACTATCATTTTGTTTCCAATGTTTTGTATTTTAATTCTTAGAGAGCAGTCAATATAAACATGTTAGTATGGAGTTGCACTTATTACACTTCGGGAGATAATATTAGAATATAAAAGATGAACAAATATTATTAACAATCAACCCCGATTTTCATCAAATCAATTTTAGGGGTGAATGAAAATGGTGATTTTATACATAATGGCTTCTTTTAAAACGACTTAACTACAGTAATGAAAATTCCCGGAAAAAATAGAGTACCTACATTTTGAATAATATTTCAAATCCCGCAAACAGTGATTTGCTTTGTCTCGTTTTATGCATTTATGTATATCTAAAACTAGGGATTTCTTGTGTACCATAATTTATTGTAGGGTGTCTTGAATATAAATATTAATTTTTACCGTAGGATCATTTTTTGTTTAATGTAAAATAGCAAATTTAGGTATTTCTCAGGATCCAACTTCCATAAAACACGAAAAATGCTTAATAAAATAGCACCCTACTACATTATTTAAAAAAACAATCCACTGAAGTGTATTTAATGCAATCTTAAACCTTAAATTTACTTCACTATCATATTTTTACAACGTGAATGTTTATGGCGTGATTTTTAGATAAAGCAATCTAAATACCTAAGAATACCTAAGATGTCTCTCCATTTTATTTTTTTTTGCTTTGAATGGGGAATGTTGTAGTACGTCAAGTGGCCACTCAACCCAGCCAATGACAGGTCATAAGCCCTGTAAACGCCTAGATAACCCACATTCGTTTCCAGAGTTTCTCTGTCTCTGTTGGGATATCAATAATACATAAATAACTGTTTTGGGAATCTTCAAAACGCTACAATTTCAGCTTTGCAATTTCTCACATTATTCTTTTTTCAGGACAATGCAGAGACCGATAAGCAGTTATCAAAAGATATCAACATTTACAACAGTTTTCTAACTGACGATGAAGACTTAGAAGACGATATTGCCGATGGATCCGGAGAGTTCACAATGGAAGACGACTACGAGGACAGTGATTCGTTCGGGAGCGATGGAACCAGCAAGGAAAAGGAAGATATTGAAGTTATCGATAGAGAGAACTTCCTCGGAGACGTGATGGAAGCCACGCTTCAGGACAAGAGCCAGTCCAGCGCTGATGCTCATCCACCAATCATTAAAAAAATGAGAATATTGCAAGAGGACGGGGAGATGAGCGAAAAATATTGTAAGTACTTTTAACTCAATTTCTTTTAACTTGGAATTTTTTAAATTTTTTTATTTTAACCATCTCAACAAGTCAAGAGGCCCCCCAAATAATAGAGGGTAAGAACATCACTAACACGGGAATCAAAGCCGTAACCTCCGTCGTGAGTTCTGAGTAGTAGCCACTACGCTATGGAGAGGGGCTTAATATAATATTACTTGTAGGTCCAAGCTTCCTTAAACATATCAAGTTGAATTTTCCTGTTGAGTTAAACCCATCATCATCCTAACCCCATGCCTCTTAAAATATTTATTATCATTTGCATTTCTCTGCAAAACATTTACTGTATTATGTAATATATTTGTCCGCCTCGTGGTGTAGCGGTAGTGCGTTGTGCTGCCATACATGAGGTCGCGGGTTCGATTCCCAATGGGGGTTAATATGAAATATTTATTTCAATGTGATTTTTACAAGACATAACATATTTCATATGTGATACCTTTGGATTGGCACTGAAGCGTAGGACTGATCATTTCACCTTCATGTAACAAAGGTCACGATTCACTGCACTCGGTGTACCAATGCAGCGCCCTATGCACCATTGGGTGCGGATAAAGGAAAGTAGTACTAGTAGCAATAGACAAATAATAATTGGTGGCGCATGATCTCAAGAATATGGAGGAAAAAATTAGAAGCCTATGACCAACACTGGAATGAAGATGGCTGAGGAAGAAGAAGCGTAATTATTTTAGCAGTTTCAAACCTGTTTAAATTCCCACCAAAGCTTAACATTTTTAAATAATAAACCTCTGCTTCCATTCTTTAAAATAGGTTTTCTATCACAGCAAAAAATTTGTATAAAATTGCATAGATGTGAAAATAATGTTTAGTTCTATTAGAAGTACAGTGTGATCTTGATCATATTTTACTATTCAACCCATCGACATTCAACCGGTAAAGTTTGCGGTATTCAAAAACTTCTAGTGTCTACTGAAGAAGTAATCGAAACGAAAAACAAATGTCTATTTAAATTCAGGGAAACACGAAGGAAATTTATTTAACTTTTCTTGTCTTCTAAATATTATACTCAACATGAGACATTACTTAACTTTATAAGTAATAAAATTTTCAGAACCTAAGTTTCACTAAGTTCATCTGCCGAAAATACCCTTCAGAATTTCAACAATGGTCTTTGTATAAAAGGTCGAATATTGATTTTGTTGAGCTCTCTTTATCGCTGAATATAAATAGTGGGAGTTTGAGTAAGATCCGAAATTATTCCGTTTCACTGGCATTCTCACTTCCTCTGGTCCTTTTTATGTCAATTACTTCCGACAAATAAATGGAAGTGACTCTAAGTGACAAGCCTTAGGAATGTTTTATCATACTATTTATAGAACTTCTGTATTTCAATCATTGATGTTATGTATTGATTTCAATTTCCGGTCTAGTATTCAGCAAAGATATAATGATGATAGTTCATTCAAATCCATAATATATTAGCTAGCTTACACTAAATAACTAATAGTTTTATTAATACGCTTATCAATATTAAGGAGGGAGTGTTTTTTAATTGTATTACGCACTAGTTGCAAGTAACTACGAGCAGGTAACTATGATCATCTTAGATTTTATTGATCGACGTTTATTCAAAATATAATTGACTTTACGGAATTATTTAATTATTTATTTACTGATTTTTGGCAGCAGAAAAACGTGACTTAATAATAACGAAATCGAAAATAATAGCAAACCTGCTTTTTTATAGTTTTGGAGAGCACTGATCTTCGTTTTTCTATTGTAAATATATAAATAGCTATTGCCTTCACAAAATCATGTGCCTTTATTTGTACTTATATCGTAAAACTCCACATCTAGCATTGATATAAATCTCTATCCAATTTCAAATAATTCACAGCTAAGACATTTTCTTGGGTGATTTTACATTCCCTACGATAATAATTCTTTGGAAGATGTAGGCGTCACCACTTTTTTCCTCGTAAAACATATTGTCAAATACACGAATCCAGTTTTTTTTCGAAAGATATTATTTTCAATATCGTTAACACTTGGGTTCTCTTTAATTTGATAAACAATATTTTGAGTGTATCCAAATACTTGTAGTCAATTACTTGATTTAACGTTTAGATATCCATATTCCCTTCCAAACCTCTCGTCTCTGTTGAGATATCAATTGTAATCTTAATAAATTTAATGTTTCAGTTTCAGTCCAAAGTATTGATGATACCACTAGGCCTTTAGATGAATGTTAAAATGAATTAAATGTGAACCCTCGATTTTGTTCACAAAAAATAATACGATGCACAAATTGACTACATGTGTTCTACTTCACATGTTGCTCAATCACAGATCGGTACCGACTCGGTAATAAGCGACGTGATAACGATTTCTTACCCATGGATGTTTAACGTTTTCGCGATCACAATGGAACACGCGTTAAAAGTTATCGATCGGGATTATTAAACGAGCGCATACTAGTCGCGAGCCATTTCCCGAGATATATCTTATTCGCACAAATCTTCATTCAATCTTTATTATAATTTAGCCGGTTTTCGGCAAGCCAATATTGAGAAAAGCAGTCGAAATAATAAAAAATCCGACAAGCGCGATGATTTGACGTTTGACGTAAGGCCGCGATATATAGCGTAGATCGGCTCCGCTCGGCTCAGATCGTCAATGCTCGCGGTAATAAACGTTATGTCATTGGGATCGCTCAAATCGTTAGCGTTAGCACGTGATTTAGCACGCTTTTAACTACGTCGATAGTTATCTGTGCTTGAGCTCCTGATGTGTTTGGATCATTAAAAAATAAGCTATTTTATACGAAATCGAGGGTAAAAGTATATTTAACTAATGCCCTTGATTACTTCTCTTGTTACTTTCATTGAGTGGCTGAAATGGGAGATAATTAATCCCTTCTTTCAGCCTTTGTCAACCATTAACTATTTTTACTACAAACTGCCTATAAATGTAATGTTTTTAGTAGAAACCTACTAATATATTTTGTGCTGATCTGTTTCTAGTAGATACGAATTATTATCAAAATTTACAATTACATCTGCTTTCATATGATACACACATACATTTCAATTTTACATTTCCGTTTACTCTATATTTATGTATAAATGTATATGCCACGAATTGGTGTGCTACCTAACACCGAATATAATATTTTTCCTAATAATAGGATATTTTATTGTTATCATGAAACAGTTACTTGCCAATTTTCGGTAATAAATAATGTAGTATATCTTTTCCGAATTGAATTTTAATTGTTAAAATAGGCTGAGTATTCCCATTTTACATTTGTTTTTGACGTTTTAAACGCAATCCGCCAACGCCTGTGGCTTTAATTTAAAATTACCCAGTAGGTTCTTAATTAAATTAGTTTCAATTCTCAGATTTAATTAATAACGTTTAGATATAATTTAACAATCTTGTGAACACCTACAGTTTAGCTCATGCGGTAATGATTAGATTTATGCTCCTATAATTATTACAAATCCATCTTCTGAAAGACGAATTGATGAATTGATTGAATATGATCTGGTAAGAAGGTGAAGTCTATTGAAATGAAACTTATTTTTGAACGAATATGAAAATATATTGTTACTAAACATCAAAAGTACATTGACATATTAGTTTATAATATAGAAGCATAAATAATATAGAAGCAAAAAAATAAAAATGACATCAGTTTTTCATCAGGGTATTTTTGTAAACGATTGATGAAGTTGTCTATTAAAATCCTTATAAGCGAAGAGCATGGAATCGTTTGAATTTCTTGCGTCATGTAATTGGTAATGGCATCAAGAGTTATTCGATTATTATTTTAACTTGCCCATAGCACACTTTATTTATTATAAAAAGTAGGTTTACACAGAAATAAGCATTTTAAAAGGCGTACCACAGCTAAATAAACGTGTTTTGACCTATACTTATAACGAAGGACCCACAAAATGTTTATGACCCGTTTTTTTAAATAGAATTCATAACTTTTTTTCGAAAATCGGTAGCGTTAAATATACCTTCATTTTTTAATGAAAATAAATCTATGCAATCTTATGATACGAGTGTTTGCACATATTTTAATTTGTAAATACTATTTTCAATAAAGCTTAAGCGGCCTGTGCTTGAAAATAGGAATTAAGTCGTTGCGGAGTGGGGATTCGTATCGGGGATCTCTAGACTCAGGACGGCGACGCTACCACTGGGCCACCACCCGTTCAAATTAAGCTAAAAGCCACTCAAAATAAGCTCAAAGCCACTAAAAATAAGCTAAAAGCAGTTCAAATTAAGCTAAATGCCGTTCAAATTAAGCTAAAAGCAGTTCAAATTAAGCTAAATGCCGTTCAAATTAAGCTAAATGCCGTTCAAATTAAGCTAAAAGCCGTTCAAATTGAGCTTAGATTTTGTCATGTCCCGGAGAAAAAATATGCCCCTAATGTATGAAAGCAAAGCATGGAGTTGGAAAAAAATGACGAAAGTAGATTGAATGCCGTTAAAATGTGATCTCTCAGGCAAATGTGTGGAAAAACTATGTATGATAGGTGCCCTGGTGTCGAAATTAGAACAGAAGGAACAGATGAGCATTATCGACAAAATTAAAAAAGGTATTTTACGATGGTTCGATCATGTGGAGCGATGATAAAAAGGATTTACGATGCGAGTGTGTCTGGTTGTAGAAGTCGAGGAAGGTCGAGAAATTCATGGCATGATCAAGTACAACAAATACTTGAAAGTAGTCGTGTGAAAAGTCGGAATAATCGACGTTCGTGCATGAGAAGATGTATGAATGTGGAGGAAGCAAGGAAAGTTTGCCAGGTCAGAGTGATGTGGCGTTCTATCTTTTCTGCCTTTCGGAGAAATGGCGTGATGGTTAGTTAGTTAGTTAGTAAGATAATATCTACATAATATCAACTGTAAGAAAAAAGCCATTAATTTTTTTATGAGGAAGGGGAGACGAGTGTCACAAAGATAAAATTACTTCTAAATCTTGTTTCAGTTCTCATTTCAATGATTTTGAAATACATAATCAAATAAAGTCGTATCACTGTCAGAAATTTAACGTAGACACAGATTTCGTATCAAACGTCTTTTTTCATTCAATCGATTTCCGCCAATTATATTTATCGTGAAGAATAAAGAATTTCAAGAGCCAATTTCAGCAACTCAAATTATATTTAGTGAGACTTGGAGATCCTTTTGAATATATAATATAAAGATTTACCAATGATTTTAAAATAAAAATAAAATTTTTCATAAAAAAATCGTTTTTTAACATTATTGCAATTAGCGAAAAGGTAAACACAAATACAAAAAGTATCTCACAGTAAAAATCTGTCGAAAAACCAACTCGCATGTGGATTCTTCTGTACAAACTCAACATTTCTATACAAGTTTCAAAAATTTGTCATACATGGTTGTCAGATGATGGGCGGAATGGGGAATGTTGTAATACATCAAGTGGCCACTTAACCCAGCCAATGACAGGTCATAAGCCCTGTAAACGCCCAGATAACCCACATTCGTTTCCAGAGTTTCTCTGTCTCTGTTGAGATATCAATAATACAAAAAGTATGTATTAAGTAAGCAATTATTCGTGATTTGAGAAGGAAACACAGCCAACTCTGTTTCAAACATAGCTACGTTACATAAGTCTCTTACGTTTTTTTTTATTTTAGGAGTCTCATTTGCATTCTAACACAATTTTATATTCTCTTCATTGATTTGATGTACTAATGCAGTGCTCTTTGCACCATTATGTGCGGATGAGGGGAAAAGTAAGATAGTAGATCCTTATTAGAGACAAAGTTACTTTTTTTAATATATTTTTTTTTTAAATTTTTATTTTGTGGAAACCGGTGATAGAAGTCTGATTTAAAATAAATATATATTTGATCTTATGAAATAACAAAATATAAAAATTTCCACTATGCCAGAGAGTAAGAAATATGCTGTGGAGTTGGATTTGAAACTAGGGGTAACTTTTCTTCTGTATCCCCCATTTCTCCTCAATCTGGTCTTTGATTTTATTAATTTTTGTTCTAGCACGTTCTAAGAGAGACGTAATTGCCAGAACAGCTGATGGAGTCCCAGTGAGGGATGAACCATACGGAGTAAGGAACACTTCACAACAGCAGCCTCGGATGCTCATGGACTGGTACCCAGTCCACAAAGGACTTCAAAATAGAGGGTAGATATACATATAGATACATGTTTTAATTAAAGGTATTTTAATTAACGCCTTTATAATGTAACAAGACCAAAAATACAAAATTGATAAAATAGTAAATCAAGTCGTTGCGCAGTTGGGTTTCGACTCGAGAATCATTAGACTTAAAGTCTGCTACTCAATTCAACTTGAAATTTGTAAATAAACTTATTTCATACATAAAATTATTCAGTAGAAGTAGATATCAATATACAATTATTAAAGTATCACTGTGTTTCATTTTTTAGGAAGCACAACATCAAAAAATACCAATCGGACGACTCTTCTACAGAACAGCCAGGTTCTGTCTCCAGACTTTCAAGAGTTCACCAAACTGAAGGAAATTACTGGAGAGAACCAAAAAGGTTGTTAGGTTACGAAAGCCAATGGTCAGAAGTGGAAGACTATCAGATCACCCAGCAGCTTATCAGGTGAAATCAATATAATATCTCTTATTCGAATCCAATAGCGCATGGAGCACTGCATTGGTACACAAAGTGCACCAAATATTGATCGTTTGACAGCTGAACAAAAAATTACAATACCCATATAATAAGCAATTTCTAATGAACACACACACTGTAACTTTAAAGCCATTACTATCCCACCAAACTGCCCAACAGTCGCAGCATCTCTGTATAATATCTCTGAACATCTTTAATCCCTTGTTATATAAATTTCGCTTTAATATTTTAAGTTTTAATCCTCAACACCCTTCGAAGGATAGCAATGGATTTTAATTTAAGCAGCAACGGATTCAACATCAATTAATTGTCATGAGAAAATTGATTTTACATGCGAATTTAAAAATAAACCAATATTTTTACACACTTAAACATAAAACCAGTCGATAATGGATTCTCTGTGATACATGCAATTCGTAGAAGAAACGTATCTGCGCCATAATGTTATTTTATTATTTTATAAAAATTTCAGTATACCTTAGAGGCTTGCAATCACCATGGTTTGAATAAGGATATTTATTATTATTCATCCATGTTTATGCGTAAAGACAAATAGTCCTTAATAATTTATTACAGTTACCTTTGTGTTATCTTATCGCCGATGTATGTATAAAACTACATAAACTAACGTAATAAACCTATTTTATCGTACCTTTATAATTAAGGTAATAAACCTTGAGGAAAACTCCCAAATACTTTTCATCTCATACCAAAAAACCTAGATATAAAATTATTTTATGTACCTTACTAAACATACAGCAATTTTACATTCATATTCTAAATAAAAAGAATACGGTCTTTTCAAGTACCTTCCTGCCCACTACACTCGTGAAATTGTTTATTTTCTTACTGAATATAGACTTTTATGACGTAGGTTCATTTGGAATATTTGCTGTTTCAGACCAAGTAATGCTAGTACTATTAAATAAGTTTGTAATTTGTCTTGGTAGTGGTTGGTGCGTTTATAATAATAAAATCACTGTCTGGTAAGTATTACAGTATAACATCTACCAGTATGTAATGGATATCAGTGCATTGCAATAAACTATAAAATCAAGTCAATTAGTTAAATTATAAATTCCTTATTTATTTTATTAAATATTTATTTTAACGCGTGCTCAAAACCCCGTATACAAATATTTTGTTAAATCACTACGGGCTTTATAAATTAATAATTATTGATATATTTCAACAGAAAATAAATTCAATTCGGGACAAACAGTAATTCGCACTACTTTCCAGAGCTTCTATGTCTCTGTTTTATTATTTAAATATCTACTACTACTACTACTTTCCCTTATCCGCACATATTGGTGCATTGGGCACAGCATTGGTACACCAAGTGAAGTGTGTCTTGATCATTTTTATTACATGAAGGTAAGATTATCAGTCTTACGCTTCACTGCCAGTCCAAGGTATCACACACGAAATATGAATATGAACTCACATGTAAATAAATATTTCATGTTGACCCGCTACGGGAATCGAACCCGCGACCTAATTCACAGTAGCCAAACGCGCTACCTCTTTGCCACGAGGCGGACATTTTATTGTTTAAATTACAGATTAATTTCTGTCAAAATTGGATAAATTTACAATGAACTTGATTGTATTACAATTTTTTTATTTTTTAGGATCGCAGTGAAAGTGGTATGATTCGACGAACTAGAAGGTTCCGTGAGCAAAAGTTTCCAAATCGTGCTACTGAATCGATAGAAGAAGTGGATTTGAACTCCCACCTTTCTCCAAGAGCTAAAAGTTCAGCACCAGTTTTAGTGGCTCACTTCAGTGGGGGACACGTCGGATTTGCAGATTGGCAGACACGAGCACTTTGAAGGTAATAATATTTTTTATATTTTCATAATTCTGGATACAGAACTCAATACCCATCCTTTTTTACCCCTGGAAAGGGTTATTGAGGCAAGAAAAAAAACATATTTTGGTCTATACTTTTTCTTAGGACCAAGTTTGCAGCGAATACAAAGTGTGGTCACAAAAATAAAAACTTGTTACTTAATTCCCCAGAATTAAATGTGCTCTATTACTTACATATTGTTTTTTGTTGTTGCCACCGATATCCATAATTATAATTTTTAATTCAATCGATTTAAAGTATTATTTTTTTCGAAGTTTTGTGGCTGTTAATAAATACAAAATCATTATTTTGAAAACATCAGAATCTAAATGATAGCCTTAGGAAGAAAACGATCTTATCTAATGGAAGTATTAAGAACAGAAAATCAATAGCGGAAGAAGATTGATGAGGAAAAGGGCATTAAGTAAATCAAAGGTGTTTCACACAATTAAATGCTATGTGAGTTTATCAAGTAAAGTTGAGTTAAATTCACTCGCAACTCGTAAGTAGATATATAATACTTGATATTTAAAACTTATCTTTCTACAAAGTATTGATTTTTTCATAGAAAAAATTATCAATACTGTAGATTCAATATAACATAATTGAAAAGGTTGTCATAAATTTCACATTATTAATTTGAAACAGTACCTACTCGGAGCACGAATACTCTTTGTTTAGGGCAAATTATTGTCCATGCATGACAGAAAATCTTACGAATGTATTATTTAAAAATCTTATTATTTTTGTGTATAACTTATTTGCTAAACGTACCGTCTAAATTTTATTTCATAGATCATAAATAATATTTTTATGTGATTTCTTGTTGATATTAAGAGTTTTTTTTATATGATTTAAAAGGAAAGTTTTCTCATCAGCGCCAGCGCCAGCGATAGAATGGTGTTACTTCATCCCCTAATTACTTTTCGCTCGTGATCGGAACCTAGGGGTTAAGTTTGTCTTCGGGAACAGATCGTTATAAAGAAACTTTTACTGAACTTGTTATTTTATCCTGCATTTTTTTCCACTCTCTTCGGCGAAGAGTTGACGGAACGGAGTTCTGCTAACAGCTAACTGTTAACAGTTGAACTTAAAGTAAAATATCGTTCTTAAAAAATTAAATTAGTGTATGACTATTTTGACGTTTGTATCTCGTTAATTAACCAACATATTACAATGCCCTGACTCGACACGGACTATCTAGTAAGTCGGGGCCAGATCATTGGCATGGGTCTCTTCTGATTGAGCCGTCATCCTTTTATTGTGATTATATAAAATGTGAAATGTAATAAATAAATAAATATTAACAAAAAGATTTTTTCTCCTATTGAAGATCAAAACACGTTTTCGCAATCTACAATAAATTAAAAAGCAAATTAAAAGCCATGTACCCTTTTAAAGTAAATATATGCCATGTACATTATAAGCAAGGCAAATAATAATGCAACTAATATCTAATATTACATATAAATGTATTTACAACTTTATACTGTCCAGCCTTCATTCCATATTCTTTAGAAATGTACAGAGGTACTCTAAGTGGATAGTATTTATGTTTTTATTGGAGTCAAAACATGCAACAAGCCTATTGAACAATGTTGATGTTCCCGGTAAAAGGCAGACTCCGGCACCCTCTGGAGGTGCTCTACACCAAGTGGGCAGCAGCCCCCTGGGTGCCCCCACGGGGATGTATTACTAGTGTTCGCAGAACGCATGCAACAGGCTTTTTCAACAAGGTTGACGTTCCAGGTAACGGCAGACTCCGGCACCCTCTGGAGGTGCCCTACACCAAGTGGGCAGCAGCCCCCTGGGTGCCCCCCGCGGGCAAGGACGCCCACTTCCCCCTGAGGGATGGAGCGGTCACCGTTCCCGAAACAGGAATCTATTTCGTCTATGCCCAGGTAATATTTCTTATAAATATTTTTTTAATAATTAAATACATCAACAGTTTTGCATCTTAAATTGCCATTACTTTGGATCCGGTTAGCGACATTATGAAAGGGAGAATCTTCTTGATTACCGAGCATAGCCGCCGATTTGTTCTTAATTAAAAAGTAAAGGGTTTTATAAAAAAGCTGTTTTCAAAGTAGGTACTTGTAGTAACAGTTTTGAACAGAGTACACAACAGAAAACTTGTTTACCTTTTTATTTTATTTGTAAAACGGTGAAATATAAAATGAAACTGAATATTGAAAAGTTGTTTTGTTTTTCCAAAGCTAGCTACAAAAACTTACCGATCGAGCGAGCTTTCCCATAATGTGTATTGTGTGTATAGGTATATTATATTCGTTATAATAGCAAACCTTGTTCAAGTAGGTACAATAGAGAAACTCATGGAGGGAGGAAATATACCAGTTTTTGAGTAAATGATAATAATTTCCAGTTATTTCTACGTTTTTTATTATGTATCAATTTTTATTTAAGTTGTATTAACATTACCTACAATAGATTGATTTCTGATCTTTATTTTTTTCTCTTCATAACATTACTGAATTACTTACCACCATCTAATGTTGGAACCATTATTCGCGTAGTAAAAAAAATCATTTTTCAGAAAATAATTATTGTTGTTGTTTAGTTTTCGTTGTTATAATAATATATTGCGACTCATTCGAAAGATATTTCTGCCATAAAATATTTAGATTACAAAACTAAGTTACTAATAACAACGTATCCAATTGCCGTCTCTTTGTAATACAATAGTCTAAATATTAACTTTATTATTCCTTTTAGGAATATTCCACGTGTGACTCAAACATGATTCGTTGTAAATTATAAAGTAGTGCCGATAAAAACAACATGCTTCGGTATATTTTATTTCATTACTCAAATATACCAAGGCATGTTGTTTTTGCAGTAAATAATCTTGAATATATGCTTTTTTGATTAAAATATTTTATTACGAAAAATAAAAACCATTTTCGAGAAAATAGCATACCTTCCAAATAGAAATGTAATAATACGCACAATTTTGCAAAATCGTTCTGCCATATTTTAAAATTACTATTTTAAACAAATATGACAAAAAGTCATTAATATTGTAAATTAATCAGTCATATCTAACTAAGTAACCATCACGCTATTAAAAATATCAAACACAAAAACTAAAAAAAACACAAACTCTTGGCTATATAAACTTTATTTGGATAACGAAAATTACTAAACATCATTCTTATTACGCCCAAATACTTTAACAGAAATCTGGAGTTTTAATCATTACGGGAATACATCCTTTTTTTTTTAAAATTATATGTCTTGCATTATGTAATTTAAAAATAATAAAAAAATACAAATAAAATAAATAAAATAAAAAAAGCAATTTAATTTTAAATACTCCTCCGCCTAACCACGAGTTCTTCTCTTTTTGGTGGAGGAAGTAAGCTTAGTATAACATATATCATGTTGTATAATTCTGTTTTTGTAAAATATTATTAGAAAAAAAAAATGTTTGCTGGTAGGGATATTCGCCAATAAGCGGAATGGGTAATGTTGTAATACGTCTGGTGGCCACTTAACCCAGCCAATGTTCATAAACTATATAAACGCTTGAATATCCACATTACCACTATTGGTAAAAGCTCTATTCTTACATTTAAAAAAATCTCTTCAGAAATAAACAATACAGGGTATTAGAATTTTTTTAACAATTCAGGCTAAGTAGGTACTATTGAAAATGTATAATACAAGTTCTGCCTGTCAATTTATATAATGATAGTACAAGAGTATTAGAATGAAGTAGACAATACCAATCATCACTCCTATTCCACTTAGGTAGTTATAAATACATCACCAAGGGAAATCAAATAGATTTATGAAATAATAATTAATTGATGTTCCAGTCTACTTTTTCAATCCCCTAGAGAAATATTCAAGGAAAATATTATTCTTAGTTACAGTTTCGCTTAAAAGCTCTAGACAAAGTTTCATTTTATGTATATACTGTAATTTAAATTATCTATCAATCGACTAATTCTATCTGCGAGGAAAATAAATAATTGAAATTTAAATGTTGTAGGAAAATTTATGTAAACTCCTATTAATTCTGTGCCCGGGAGCTACAAAGCCTAATCTTAAAACGATCGTTTTTAAGTGACGCGTTTTAGCTTGCTGGATTTTTTCAATGCGTCTTGATCAGAAAATATCTAATTATCTAATAGTTTAACCCTTTAAGCACCAACTAGTCAGCTAGTCAGTCTAGTCAGCGATATTGTAAATTGTTTTTATACATAAATCTATGATTGCAAAAAAATATTTTACAAAAAACAACATGGCAAAATGTCGCACGGTTAACAAAAAAAAACATGTACCTACTTAATTTATGACATTGGGTCTCATGGAGTGTAAAATTAAGGGTTACATCCCAATTAATTAATTTGAAATTTTGTTTAACTAACTACTTTATATATCTATAAACTATTTTTTGAAATATCCGGAATTTTTTTTTTTAATAAATGCATAAACTATAAAAAATGTTTCATTTTCAGAGAAGTTAAGCTAGGTTGAAGCGCCGAAATTACTGTCATAAAACATAAATAAAATATTCTACAAAGCAAAAAATTTGTTATTTTCATGTTTGACTTCTATGGTTGTTATTTTTACAAAAAAGAAAAAAAAATGATTTACTAAAAGTTCATGTAGGTACTTCAGGAATGACATTAAAATTCAGTAATTCAAGTCAATACGTGAAAAATAAAGATAACACAGAAATAAAACAATTATTTCAAAATTATATTAAATTGAAATTGAATAACCTATTTAAAAAATATTGGCGATTTGTAAAAGTCGTACCTTACTTTTTATAAAATATTTTAATCATAGTGTGACGCCTAGCCAAAGAGTACCGTTTTTCGCGTTTTAAAAAATTAATAGCAAAACAAGCGCGGGTTGCTATCATAAAAATTATAATGAAATAGAGTATACTAACTTTTGACTACAGTTATACAAAAATGGTTTGGTAAGTTAGTTATACAAAGAAGTGGTATTCCATATTTGAAAAATACTAGCGTACCTACCTAGTGACAGCTGGTGACCCTCACTACGCCATCACTACACATCTACGTCACATTTCAAAGAGTGAGTGTACGCTGTAGTCTTTAGACGGGGGAATTTGATCATAAAGGTGTTATCAAGTTAACCCTAGGAAGTGTATATTTTTAGAAAATTTGTATGGACACGCCCCTTCTAGTCAATTCTTTTTCGAAGAAAAGATATGTTTTTTTTCTTCGTGTACCTTAGGAATGACACTGGTCGCGAGAGAGTAGGAAGATAGAAATGGAGTTCCTACCGTTTAAATAAGAACATTTTTTTTAAACTTTATTAGAACAATATAAACAACTTTTTGAGTGTGTCCAAATACTTGTAGACAAAAACTGGGTTTCACCCATTACGGGCTAATAATTACAATTTGACATCTCAACAGGTTGCTCAATTAGCTGGTAAAAGTTATAAGTATAAACAAATTGAAGATTCATCTTCAGGCGTTTCCTAGTAGGTGATATAATTCGGTAAGAATCTCACTTGCAATCATAAAGGTTTCTGCTAAAATGCTTAGCAATTTTCTCAATAGATGACAGAGAGTGTTCACATGTGAAGCGTCGCGCCATTTTATTGTATATTGGCAGATATGGATATCAGATACTAGGTGAAATGGGGAATGTTGTAATACATCAAGTGGCCACTTAACCCAGCCAATGACAGGTCATAAGCACTGTAGACGCCTAGATATCCATATTCCCTTCCAAATTTCTCGTCTCTGTTGAGATGTCAAATTGTATTTATTAGATCAATTTTTATGGGATACTTCGTTTACCTATAGTGCCTTCGCTTCGGTAAGATTCTTTCATGTTTTATTATTTCCCTAACCTACGTAGCATTTCATTGGATTCAGTACAATTATTACCTAAAGAATTCTACTATTTATATAGGTACTCGTTTTTTTTGTGTTCTACGAGTAAAACATTCTTATGGTACACTATTTTCGTAATTTATACATAGAGGAACAAAGCTCGTAGTACAACCCGAAAACTGGTGAATCTATATCATAATTGAATGTGTAATGAGACTTTTGAATCTGAGCTTTAAAAATAAAAATTTCTTGTAAAAGATAGTATTAATTTGAATTAAATTGTATTTGATAAAAATTTATAGGAATTTCGTGTAGTAAAGTCGCGGGGGACGATTTCCCGTCAACATGAAATATTTATTTACATATGATTTTCATATAAATATTTCATGTGTGATACTTTGGACTGGAACTGAAGCATATGACTGATCATCTTACCTTCATGTAATAAAATAATCAGGGCTGCACTTGGTGCACCGATGCAGTGACCTATGCACCATAAGGGAAAATATTGGTAGTAATAATTACCTTATATTTATTTAAATATTTGTTTAAAAATTGCCATACATATTTTTAAAAAATATGCGTATAATAATATTGCGTTACGTAATTTTGAAAAATTTTTCGGTATATATCCAACTACGGGGGGTATATTTTAAGTAAGGTATCCAAGGCCGCTGCGTTGCCGCACTTAGTGCTAGGCAAAATCTAGTAACATTGTCGTGTACGTTGGTCCTTTTTCCACCAAACGGCATCCAAAATAACTCGATAGGACACTCAGTCTTGGCGTAGCAGCCATTCGCGCTGGAGCTCTCGATTGTCACTCCCGCCAAGTGCGAGATACGATCTGCCGTTACGTTTTTACACGCAAAAAAAATCCTCCTACAGAAATTCATCGCCAATTGGAAGAAAAATATAGTGCGAAGTGTATGAATGTGGAAAACGCTTGAAAATGGTGTAGATAATATTCTGCTGGCCGCCTAAAGAGAAGCAAAGTGGCAGGCCGTCGCATACGGAGGAAACAGTACGGATGGTTGAGGAGATTGTGAAGAGATTATACAGTCCCGATGTCGCGTCGCCCCCATCCCCAGTGACTTTCATATGTTTTCTACCCTAAAAAAATATCTGAGAGGGATGAAATTTACGAGCGACAAAGAAGTGCATGAAGCGGTCACCTCCTTTTGGCGTGAGGTGGCGGAAACCTGATGTGAGGAGGGGATACAAAAGTTAGTCGTACGGATTAGGAAGATTATCAAAGTAAATGAAAATTATGAAGAAAAAAGCTCATATTTCAAGCTTTCCAACGATGTATAAAACATTGTTTTTTTTAAATTTTAATATGAATAATCCTAATAAACTGAAATCAAAACGCTGCTGGATTACAATCGCTAATAATAAATGATTCAGCTGCCCGATATATCGTTCGGCGTCCTGACCATAATGTCAACATAGCATAAGTCAAATTAATTTTTTTTATAGTTTCAAATTTTCTTTTTTTCAGGTCTTCTTCCACGACAGTCATGACACCAACAGCTACAAAGTGTACCGGAACAACGGAGTAGAAGACGAGGCAGTTCTTCAGTGCACCACTATGACCCACAGCAAGGAAAAGATCAACAAGGCCAACACATGCTACACCGCTGGAGCCTTCCACCTCACTCAGGGAGACACCATCTTTGTCAAAAACGTGGGCAGCATGAGGTACAGCATAATGCAACCAGGGAAGAGCTTCTTCGGACTTATCAAACTCGGTGACGCCAATTTGAGATAAGAAATAGGTATCACCATCTAATTCTGCCATGATGAAATTAAAGTCACCATGGATTATTTAAAAAACGTCTTCTTTGAGATAAAACTGCAGGAGACAATAAAAACACTAAGAAAAACTTTTTTTATTACGAGAATGGAAAATTTTAATACCGTTGGGAGAATCTGTTATTCTAGTCGGCAGTTTGTTTCGGAACTACGGAACATGCATAGCAGAAGCAGATTCATTTCGCGTAATCTAATTTAGTTATCACCTAAAATTTCTAGGTTCACACTTCAGATTATGTGATTTCTATTGCACTTTAAATACATTTTTAAATGCAAATTATTATTAATGGACCTGAGTGGAACTGGCGATCGATCGCTTGGCTTGGAGGCAGTTTGTGGAATCCATATGCTCCACATAGGAAGCGAATATGGAATGATAATGATAATGATTATTTAAGCGAATGATAATAACTCCTAATTCTCATAAACTTAAATAATGCACTGAATACTTAACGATTTTTATAGCGAGATTTCAATTTTCTTATAGTTATATACCTATAATAACAACTGTTAAATTCTTTAAAGTAAATCAACATCGTTGACAATTCGTTAATTTATTATAATTTTGTACGTGTTGTCGAAAGCATTCTTAAGAGTAATCTGCTTTGTACAAGGTTTATTGCCCTGAGTAAATTTAAATTTATAACCTCAGTTTCATATAACATTATTAATTGCAAATATAAATAATTAGTTAAATAGAAAAACTTATGTGGTACTCCTATTAATATTTTCAGTGTAATCATTCATTAATACTTTCATTTGAACGCAACGCTATAAAAAGATTGTATGTTTAAAAAAATGTTGCTTTTTAATATTATTAAAAGACGTATTTCCTTAGTTATCATCGTAGTAAAATACGAGTAGAACAGTAAGAAATGAAACTGCGGGTTTTTCATCTATGGTGAAGTATATTTTATATGAAAGTATTTTATGTTTATAGCGTCTTCATAAGATCTCGTACAGTACTCATGCTCTCTTGAAAAATATAAAAGATTTTGATTGAAATGTTTGAATCCGTAGGAATTTATTCCAGTGGTTTTGATATGGTTTTTTCATACCAAATAATTTTTAACAAATTATATATCTTAATGGTAGATAGAAAATATTCGTTTTTAATAAATATGTAATTTTTTTTTTCTTAAATTAAACATTTAACAATTAAATTCGATGATTTCTTCAACACTCTTGGTTAAAAAGTATTTTTATTATTAATCTTACATTTTCCTAAAAATTAAAAAATGTCCATTTCATTTTTATTATTATTAGTTGTGGTATTATTATTATTATTTATTTTGTTGTTATTTGTCATTCATAAATTTTGTAGATAAAGATAATTGAATCAGGGATAATAATTATTTAAAAAAAAGAACTAGAATACTTGAATCTACTAAATAACTTATTTATAAGAAATATATTTTATTGGTGACATCCATGTTTATAATATTCAGAAAATGGTAAATAAAATTCTATTTCGACTATCATATTTAATATAATAATATCTATAATATAATATCTAAAATATAACCTTAAAATTTATACCAATAAAAAAAACTGAAAGTCCAGCTTTAAATTTACGCATTATTATATTTGATTCTATTCATTGTACTTTTGTGTTTATTTTATTTAATAAATAAAATCTTTTTAAAATACAGAAATTTATTTATTTTTGCAAAACCCCATTACAGGGTCCCTTAAAATATTTTTTTAAAGTATTCAAACTTTATTTATGTAGGGGGGGAAAGAGGGGGACGTAAATAATTGGAATTTGAGAAACTATTTAATTTGTATCCATTTACTTCAGGCGAGGCGGATAGGATACTTTTTTGCAAGACACGATTATAATATGTATATATCCTAAATCCATTGCAATATTTTAGCGGCAACCATCTTTCCTCAGATACTTGACTAATAACCCACTGTTTAGAACTATTGGGAGGATATAAATAGCACAAAAAATATTAAATGTAATTTATTTAACATATACATATATACCAAACTCATAAAAACAATATATAAAACTTATTGAAATTTGAAAGATCTAAACCATTAAAAAAGAGTTTTTGAAAAAAAAAATTTTATAAAATTTAATTTTACCAAACCACATAAAAAGTTAATAACAACCACGTGTAAAATATTTTGGAGGTAAATACAAAAAAATTGGCCATTTTACAATTAGCTGTTGCTAAATGAAATTACTACTGTTTTTCGAGAAATTGAAATAAATTAAATTTTTTAGTGATAACCTAAACCTAACAACATGTTAATATACATATGCGTTCGCAAACAATGTTTGTATTTTATAGGCAGTTGGTTCTCAATATGCGCTAATTTTTTCCACTTCATTTCCGGGTAAAATTTACCAAACGATACTATCATTATATCCAATATTCATTATATACTAAAATAATAATCATTTAAAATCCAAGCTGGGATAATTCCTAATAATTTCTATAAATATTTAATTATTAGAATTTGATGGTTTCCACTTTGATAATTTTATAAATCGCTTCAAGGCTTGTATCAAAACATTCGCAAATGAAAGCTTCTAACCCCAACTTTTATTGAAAATTTAATTTTAAATTTTTCCCTAATATTCTTGTAATAAGTGAGAATTAACATAAACCAACAATGCAACATAATAAATATTATAATCATCTTATGGTGTAATAACATTATTTATATAATCCACACGAATCTATAATCAAAAAATTATAAAATGCTACAAAGACACTAAGTCTAATGGTGTAAACTCTTGAGTAAGTTTAACATTTGTAAAACTTCCAATAAAAGAATGTACCCACATAAGAGAAGAAAATAGCAGTCAGTTTTTTTAAATTGTGTATTACATATCGGTTTAATTTTTTATGTTAACACTTGTATGAAAGTTTTTTTTAGTTTTGTAATAAATTATTGAATCATGAAAATATATAATAAACAAATCAATCAGTTTTTTATCATCATTTTATAAGAAATAGATCATATAATAACGGATTTATATGATAATATTTAATTGGTGCCATTTTAATGATATAAAACCAATAATATTTGAATTATTGATATCCCAACAGAGACAGAGAAAAACCTCTGGATACGGGGAAACGAATGTGGATAATTAGGCGTTTTTTACAGGGCTTATGATACCTGTCCTATTCGGCTGGGTGTTTGTTAAGTAGCCACTTGATTGTATTACAACATTCCCCATTCCACCCCATCATTGGATAAACCGTATATGATTAAATTTTTGAATACTTGTATAGTATTGACTCGCGTTCGCATAATAATCACATTACAAGTGAATTTTCTCACTGTGGAATCTGTTGAGAAGATCGTTAAAGCATTTTTGGCAATCAATCTTTATTGGTGCAGATAAGGCTACATCCGAACTTAATTACTTACAGAAGACGCATGAAGATGTCTCTTCAATTTTTATTTGCTTTATTTTAGCAGCTAAATCTTTTTATACATCATTTTAAATGTGTACTAAAATACTTGTAGACAAATTTACTTGGGATTATTAATAATTTCGATATTAGCCTGCCATGGTCTATAAATCCAGTAATTTGTCTACAAGTATTTGTAGACATTCAAAATGTTGCCTATAGTATTTGTTTAGAATTTAAAGTAATTTTCGTTTTTATGTCATTTGGTTTAACCGATCTATTTATTTAACGAAAGGTTTTCTTTCAGATTTTATAAAGTTACTTCAGTAAACCTACATACCTTTTTTTATTTCTAAGCATGATTCTGTAAAGTAAATACCTATCCATCCTCGTTTAAACTGCGGTCTTCTAACGTTATTAAGAGTATATTAGTATGAAATAAATGAATACATAAATTAAGAAAAGTCTTATACGGTGGTCCAGCCATGTGGAGCGAATGAACAATGAATGACGGGCTGAAGAATTTTTTACGATGCGAGAGTTGTGGGGGTTGTGAGTCGAGGAAAGCCGAAAAAAGGACATGGCATGATCAAGTGAACAAATACTTGAATTAGCCTGTGTAAAGTCGGACTTAATCGACGTTGCGTCCATGAGAAGATAAATGAATGTGGAGGAAGCAATGGAAATGTGCCAGGACGTGTCTATTTTCCGTTCTATCGTTCTATACCTCTCTGCCTACCCTTTCGGGGAAGTGGGTGTAGGTTCATTAGTTAGTTAGTTTATATATATAATGGTTTTATTAAAAGCAACAGCATCATGTACTGAATTATTTTAATTAAAATTAACCTTAACTTTTCATCGAAAAAGCTGAAGTAAATATTGAAACTTTTCCGGCTGTCTTCAACCATTCCAAGGATTTTTTCTTCTGGGAAGGGTTGTGTTTCTGTGTTATTAAATTGGATTTACATAAGCCAATTGTTTCTTGATAAAAAGTCTTTGCCTGCGGCTTTAAGTCTCAAAAACGAAAAACACCTATTGCTGCCTCATTTTTACGAAAACCCACTTCAAAGAAACAATAATAGTGGTTTGTATATTAATTGCGCAATCATTCATAGACTCCGGTTATACCAGAAACCTGTTAAGATCAAAGAATAATGAGAAATAAGAGAAACCCGTCGCTTGTAACTATAAACAACCGAAAATGTGTAAGGCATTCTTCATTTTAATGTTACATGTATGTACCAACAGTTCATAATTACATAAGAGTCGATTATTGTACGCGTATATACATGGTGTTCAAAACTCGAATGTACAAGCGGATAATTAGTGAATTCTACTTATATTTAGGTCGATATTAAGTCAAACTAATACTATCTATAAAGAAAACAGAATTAAAAACCGCCTTTTAATAAGAATTTGCGCAATTTTACTTTAATCTGCAGTACTTATGAAAGCTTTTATAAGAAGAAAAAAAAAAAATTTCAAGCTCAGATTCCAAGTCAAGAAAAGCCAAGTCACACAATGAATCCAAATTAATATGATATAGATTCACAAGTTTTCAAATGTTTTTGTAACAAGATAATCAAAATGAAACATCAAATTTTATCATAAATATAAAATGATATTTTACGAGTTTTAACCGTATTAAAATGACACTTTGTTATTGTGCTAACCAAAATAAATCAATAAATGTTCACTTCTACCAAAAACAGATTTCTGGCAGCACCAAAATTCTCCATTCACACAGTAGGTATAAACGCGTTTTTTTTTAATAACAATATTTTACTAAACTCTTTTTCCAAGTACGTGTGTTTTTTCAATTTTCCCTCGGACCCCAATTTTTACTAGCCCTTTGTTTTAAACGTGAACTAAAAGGGTTTCATAAAAGTCATTCAGTAAAATTGTGTGTAGGTGTACCTATTGAAATGTTTTTGCGAACTTTTTAAAAGCTTTATGTAACTTGTAACTAGGCAACATTCTGGTTTTGGTGTTGATTACATAATATCGTTACAGTTTAAATTGCCTATCACCCCCGTATCATATTTTGAAGCTAAATGGGTGTCTCTAAAATACTTTTTGTAAATCTAAACGGAACCCCACATTAGTTTAGGTCCTGGGATTTGTTAAGAGTTATTGGCATATACATTACTGTTTTCCTTTTATTTTTCTCTGCGAGTAAAATTTTTAAACAGTACCTATTCATTTAAGTATAAAGTGGTGTAGGTATAAGATTAATATTAAACATGTCAAGACAATAATATGATTTTTAAAAGACATTTCATAAAAGTAACTTTACGCGATGAAACATTTAAATAATATATTTTTTTTTTATTCCGTGTTACAGTCCGTATTATTTGATTTGGTAATGTTCTACGAACTTAGCTTATCTGAACCTAGAATCTAGTCCCATATTTATTTATTTATTTTTTAACCACCTCAACAGGCTAGGAGGCCCAATTACAGAGGGGAAACAACATCACAAACACCCAGGCTTGAGAAAAATCACTTTTAGATTTTTTGAGTTCTCACCGGAAATCGAACCCTGGAACCTCCGCATCCAGCACTCCGAGTCCAGCGTCGTAGCCATTACGCTACGGAGGCCACCGATATATCTTTAGCATTGATTCGGTTTATTTGCATTAGTAAATTAACAATTTATGAAACTAATTCCATCACCTTAGCATTTACTTTAGGTATGTTAAAAATTAAAATAAACGGCTATATTTGATTTTGTTGATTGATTCGGCATTCACTTTGTAACACTTCATAATGAATTATGATTAAATAAAACAATGTTATATGTTACTATTAATTGGTGTTTATTCTATAAAAATAGAATTTACCTACACTACCTGGTTTCGGGAGTAACGTTCTCCCACCGACTGGTGAAAAAGACATATAGTCGATGGGAGAACGTTACTCCCGAAATCAGGTAGTGTAGGTAAAATTCTATTTTTATAGAATAAACCAATTAATAGGCCTATATTTGAGTTCATAAATACATTACCAGAAGGCTTGTTCTCTAGATATTGAAAGTTCAGATTTTCCCATAATTGATGGATCAAAAATCTTGAAAAACTAATTGCACTTACTTTGCAATTTTAAAAGGCTGTGGGTACATTTTACATTTGAACTTCTTACTGTAAAAACTAAAATTAAACAGTCAAACTCTATCAGAAACATGCGGTATACAGTGCTCTTGTTTTTAATAACGTTTCCGTTGAAACTGTCTTGTAAAATTACGTGAACCGACACCAGAAGAACATAAAGAAGGGTAGGTACTTGTTTTGCAAAGGGCACGTACGGAACGTAATATGTTAAGCCAAGGAATACGAGTACTGGAACTTGTAATAAGAACTGAGTGCTAGAAATGTAAGAAACTTTTAAGAATCCTTTAGAATCTAAAGTTTAGATATTTGAAATGTTTTTTTTGTAATTTCTTTTTATACATCATTTTTTAGTTTTTTTAGTTTTTTTTTTGTGAAAAAGAAATCTATGCAATCTTATGATATTTGCACATATTTCAATTTGTAAATACTATTTTCAATAAAGCCTAAGCGGCTTGTGCTTGAAAATAGGAATCGAGTCGTGTCGAAGTGGGGATTCGAACCGACGATCTCTGGACTCAGAGACCGCGACGCTATCCACTGGGCCACCACCCGTTCGAATTAGATATTGTCTACGGTAAAAAAAAATTTCATGTTTAAAACTACAATGGTACAGAATAAATGGATTTTTCTACCAGAAGACAGGACTCTCAACAAGGATGGGGGAGAAGATGATTCTAGGAAATTGGAGGATTCGCAGGTATGATTTAAAAAGATTCGTAATCGTTGCAAGTTGCATGAAGCAGAACACGAACTAAATAGGTATTGTGCGGAATGATAATATTTATATATAATTAACTAATTACCAGAGAATCATCACCAATATAATTTGCAAAAAGTTTTAAATATATGGAGGATATATTTTTTTAGATGTATCAAATCATCAAAATCTGAAATAGCTAAAAGTAGAATAAAAAATGAAAATGATAGAAGTATAAGGAATAGCTCTAAAAGTATTTCCTATACATATAGAACTTGAATAGGTACAATGCTATGTACCTATAGCAACCGTAGCAATACTTGCAGACAAAGTACTCTGATAGGTTGTTATCTACCAGATTCTAGTAAAAGCTATCAAAAGTACAATAATGTAGTACATAATATTATTATGCTTGCGAGGTATCCCTTTTTATAATAAGTTTTTGGAAACATACTTGAAATAATGCAAATTGAAAACAACATTTTGGGCGTGTTCAAATACTTGTACAAAAATCTGGATTTTATCCCAAGACGGGAGTAGGTATAATATTTTATTTATATCCCTACAGAGAAGAGGTAGAATTGTTTCAAATTCAGGAATATGGATATTCGAGCGTTTACAGGTCTTATGACCTGTCATTGGCTGGGTTAAGTGGCCACTTTATGAACTACAACAACATTCCCCATTCCGCTTATTAGCGAATATCCACACCAGGTAACATTTTTGATTTTGTATATTTGTTACGAATCGAGAATCATCCACCAGCGAGTTGAAAGCACCATCTATGCATTGATATTGAAGCTAATAAGCGGAATGGGAATGTTTGTAGTACATAAAGTGGCCACTTAACCCAGCCAACGACAGGTCATAAGCCCTGTAAACGCTCGAATATCCATATTCCTGAATTGAAAAAATTCTTCCTCATCTCAGTAGGGATATAAAATGAAAATATATAACTAAAGTATTATTAATTAAGGGAATATTAACATGATCTTCATACCGCTTAGTCAACCGAAACAATCTAAGCTGTATAAAATATAAGATTAGATTGTGCAAATAACCTTTTGCTTAGAAATTGATTGGACAACGTAGCATGACCGACCAATAATCCAATAATGTCTCCCTTGCAACAATGCCACGTAATCAATCAACCATTAATTAATACTTCGGTACAATACTATATTATGAAAGAACAGCTAAAAAAGTGTATGATAAGAGTATGTCTGGGTATAAAGTCGAGGAAGGCCGAGAAAGACATAGCATGACCAAGCAAAACAAAAAAGTGGTCACACATAATATAGGGAATAATCATCGTGCGCGCATGAAAGATGTATAAATGTGGAGAAAGCAAAAGAAGTGCATGGCGTTCTATTGTCTCTGCTTATCCCCTGGAGAAATAAAGTAATAGTTACTTAATTAGTTAGTTAGCCAATATTTTAGTTAAAAAATGTTATTTTATAAATAGTCAGAAGTACAAGAAGAAATTATATTTTTCCTTCGTAGCAGGTATTTTAAAAATTCAAATGTAATTTTCTCAAATTCAAAATGTACCTCACGAGATCTGTCATGAAAGCATCATAATAGAACATCATTATGGAATATGTTTCTGTTTTGTGAAGGAACAGCTAACTTAATAAAAAACTTATCTTCGTTTTTATATAATTATAACTTGCACATTTTATTAATTTTGTAAAACTATTCTGTAAGACTATGTTTGATAGGTGTACAAATGTTGAAATTAGAGCGGAGTGCAAGGCTGAGATAAGCATTATCGACAAAAATTAAGAAAGGGCTTTTACGTTGGTTTGGTCCATGTGGAGCGAATGCGTGATAAAAGAACGGCTAAAGAAGTTTAAATGCAAGCGTGTCTGGATGTAGAAGCACATGGCATGACTCAAGTAACGACAAGTAGTGTACTTGAAAGTGGACATGTGAAAAAGTAGGAATAATCGGGCGTATGAAGCGTGAGAAGATGTATGAATGTAGTGGAAGCAAAGGAAGTATGTCAGACAGAGTGGTATGGCGTTCTAATCATCTCTGCCCAACTCTACGGGGAAATGGCTGATGGTTAGTTAGTTATTTAGTTATAAATTGTTAAAAATTTGTTGTAATAAAGTATCGATGAAACTAAATATTGGTCCCGGTTGTGCATTTGATTAAAAAACCCTGTATTTACACTACCGTATTTCGACAAGACTATTGCCATGTTTCTTACAAATAACTTGCCTATTAATCCCCAGCAGGATTGTTTCTTTCGATATAATTTTATTCGTAACTCCACGATCATAGCTGAAATGTTAGCTAACCTAGGTTGGCATTTTCTTTCTTTGTGTACAAAGCGAAACAAACAAATGAATAAGTGAACTACAGTCACTGGATAATTGCTTTGTCACCCTCAGACAACTTTAAAAAGCTTCTCGTATTTCGCAAAGCTTTTATTTACTAACATTCACACATCTTACATTACATACAAAAGTACTGTAAAAAGACTGTAGATCTAGTTAACTAACTACTTACCCATCACGCCATTTCTCAGCGAAGGGGTAGGCAGAGAGGATAAGAACGCTCTCACCACTCTGTCCTCGCATACTTATCTTGCTTCCTCCAACATTCATACACCTTCACGTCGATTGTTCCGACTTCTTACATGCCCACTTTCAAGCATTACTTGATCTTGCCATGTCTTTCTCGGGCCTTCCTCGACGTCTACATCCAGGCACACTCGCATCATAGATTGTTTTAGTCGATCATTCATCATACATTCTACATGACCGAACCATCGTAAGGGACCCTTCTTAATGTTGTCGATAATGCTTATCTCAGCCTTGCGTTCTGCTCTAATTTCGACAGCGCCTATCATTCAGAGTTTTGCCACACAATCGCCGGAAAGATCGCATTTTAACTGCATGCAACCCACTTTCGTCCTTAGCGTTCAATTTAGCGTTTTTCAAATATGCATATATTAACCATTTATTTGTTTACTGATAAAACCAATTTCCTCTCATTTATTCTTTTCTAATTTATAACAATTTATTGGAGAAAAAATAAGGAAATTTACCAAAGAAAAAAACTAAAACTTACTTTAAACTGATAATTCTGATTACTATAACTTGACTTTCAACTGGATATTTCTGATAATATGAAGCGTTTGACTAATTAAACGAACTTCGAAAAAAATTAAATAACACTATTTTCTACTCAATGAATTTTCCTCGTAATTAAATTTAGGATAGCCTCTACCTAAGCCTAGTTGTTGACACGCGTATCGTATCAAGAAAGCTTTTCTCTGCCATTTCGTTAGCCGAGTTGCCCTTAGCGATTGGATTTCAAAACCTTGTAAGCGAAAATATTCAAAATGTTCCAAATTATATATTTTTACTATTTCATAGTAACCACGTAAACGTCCGCTTCGTGGTGTACTACTAGCAAGTTGTACTACCATGCACGAGGCCGCAAGTTTGCTCCCCTGGGTCAAATATGAAATGTTTAATTTATATGTGTTTTCCATTTCTCAATAAATTAAAAAAACCTAAGAATGAAAAAAAAAACACTTACATCCATTTTACAACCGGGTATCCACCATATTTACAACATTTCAGGTTTTCATATATTTTTTTATCGAAAGTGGAATGAACAGAGATGTTCGTAGTTTAGTGGCTAAGATGCAGGATTAACGACTAGGAGGTTTCAGGTGCAATTCCCGGTGAGATCACAAAAGCATAAGATATTTTTTCTAAAGCCAGAAGATTTATGAAGATTGTGTGAGTTTCTTGGTATTCCTGAACATTTTCCGTTAAAACACATACTAGCTTTTGAAATTTGGCAGTCCCAACGTATGACTGGAAGAGAGTAGCGCCATAGTGCGCCGATTCCTACCCGCCCTATCGATCTGTCCGCGCCGTTATATAACCGCGCCACCCCCTCACGCGCATACTGTGACACGCAGTCACACGAACCTCACGTCTGTCCACAGACCTTAAAAACACCTGCTAAAACCCTTAAAAAAACACCGAAATACATCACTAACAACACAAAACAAACAAAAAACACTCAAATTAACTGCACCTTTTTTTACACAAAAGCGCGAGTGTTTTAAATTCCTTTTTTGTTTTTTTTGGTCGAGTGAAAAGTACTGATCCAACAAGTACTTTTGAAGGAGTTATTTCATTGACAAACATTCCCGTTACATAAAGACAGAAAAGGTTATATTAATCCATCAAATTTATCTTCATTAGAAGATTATCTGCTGCCCTGACACCCTTTGATGATTGCGTATTCCATGGTTTAAGGTGAGTGCGTTTTTAAAAAAATTTTCTACCATAAAGTACTTCAAAATAATATTTTACAAATTAAATCGCATTTCAATTCATTCATTCCTAATAATTCTTTGACTTTTGACTTTTTTACTAACATATATTTGCACCTATTGATATTCACATATATAGACCGTATTTTGCATTTTACATAATCGGTTCTGATGTGTTTTTTCAGCTACCATGTATATAATATAAAGATAGTCCATTACTTTTAATGTTTTGGTTACTGATTCCTTTGTTATTCACAGCACATTTCTGTTGTAAATATTGTATTTGAATCTTCCAAACTAGTGGTGCTTCAAATATGGAACCCAATTAGGTGGGTGTTATTATTTGGAGCAGGTAAAACTTAGAACAATTATTTCAGTAATTGGATATTATTAGACTTCGTACTTCCTAGAACCCGGAATAATAACCGGTAAATTGTATTTATGATAATTACTTCAACAGACACTGATATTTATCCAACGTGAAAATTTCGCTATAT
Organism: Micrasema minimum; assembly: GCA_022494985.1. Classification (NCBI taxonomy): domain Eukaryota; kingdom Metazoa; phylum Arthropoda; class Insecta; order Trichoptera; family Brachycentridae; genus Micrasema; species Micrasema minimum. The sequence goes on along the minus strand of JAGVSP010000103.1, from coordinate 205,938 downwards.
GCCTAATGCATAATACTCATAAATAAAAATTCGTCGGAATATTATATACTACAAAAGTATGAGGTTTATTATACAATTAAATATTATGTTCACAGGCAGGGGTGATATAGTTACCGTATTTTTTTTTTATTTATTATAATTTTGCCATTTAATATCCAGATATTTTCCTTAAATAGGATTTTAATTAATTTAAAAAATAATTCATTTTAAAAAACCACTGGGCATATGTAATAAGTATTTTTTTTATTACTGTTATCTACCCAGACAAATTATTTCTTAAAACCGAGAACAGTAAGTTATTTAGTTATATAATTATGTTAATAATTAATAGTTTTTTGTTAGCTCTGAGGATGAAAAGGCATTGTCAAAACTAGTTAGCATTTGTTGCAAATAAAGTGAAAATATAACAAAGTTCTTTTGTTTAAAAACATTTGTGCCAGAATTTTATGTTATTTATTTCACAATATCTGAATTATGATAAACCTAAGATAAATTTTAATTCTACGACTGAAAAATTAAAATTTACGCAGATTTTAGTTGACCTCACAACTTTTTTAAAGTCCATTCAGATTAAACATAATAATTTAAATATTTTTATACCGTAGAAGTTTCTCGAGGTAGCTTTTAATCAGAAGGTTATGATTAAAGAAGATTATTCAGTAAACAAATTGCTGAAAATAATCCAAAGAAAAAGTTGAAGGTTTCGCTTATATTTGATGTATTTTTAATGAAAGAGGAGATTTATAAAATATTATTAATAAATTATTATTCTCATGAAAAAGAGCGTACGATAAAAATTTATTACCACTTCAATCGTACTTAAAAATAAAGCGGATTTAAACGTTTTTGTGATTTTAAAACTGGTAAAATTCTACGATTTTTTTTAGCTTTAAATATTCATGGTAAACTGGGATATTCAAGACAAAGAAACGATTGTTTAAATCCTCAACACACATGAATAATATATTATTTGAAGCACTCTTTTCTATTTCCACAAATACGGTCCTTGGAAAATATTCCGGAAATGCGTTTTCTTTTAGTAATGTCTGTAACGTATAAATATATTGAAATAATCTTTTATCAAAAATATTTGAGCGAAAACAATATAAAAGGGTCGTATTTTGAAAGACATTTAATATATTTGAAAATAAATCTTTTACCCGTTTTCAGATTTACATAACTCAATTTTTTCCAAATCCTGGTTTTAAAAAAAGGCGGCCATATATGTTTATGAGTTTTAATACAAACACTAGAACCCTTCGTTCAATGAAATAATCCGATATCTGCGGCAAGACGCCGGAAAACGGATGCAGTGTTTTTTTAGTTTATTTTACCCACGATAGACTACCCTACATTATTATTTTTTTAATACATACAGATATAAGATTTTTATAGCATATTTATGTGTTGTGTATATGTTTATAGGATGCTTTAAAAGCAGCCGTCTTCTAAGCCCATTAAAAGGGTCGTACTAAATAATAATATATAGTAAGTTGATGCGTAGAACCAGAGAAGTGTCTGTGTAGTTTTTTCTGTTTTAGGCGTTACTTACATCAAAACTTGGTAAAAAGACGCCTTAAAATGAATAGACGCATCCTACAACATAATGACCTGTTTTGGCGGAAAATCACAATTATGTTTTTTTTTTAAATTGAATTATGGACATAATAATTATAATAAAAGTCAAAAAGAAATGTTTTCGTATGTAAGATATTAATCTCCCTCTAAATTTTTTTTCCCCTAGCCAATCCGCATGAAAAGCTTAATTTTCTGATTTAAAAAAAATATTAAATTCTACTTTTTGTCAATAATTTCGTGAACCACGCTAAAAAACTCATCAAATGGCAGCCTAATAGGCATAGACACTACAATTCAGGAGAAAACTATGAAATTCAATCAACTTTTAATTGCAGTCTTCATCAAATTAATTATATAACTTTTGCTACGACTTCGCAAATAATACTCAGAAATTCAGTTAGTTAATTTAAAGTTGTTAACATTCTGTATTCTCTCCGCTTGATTTACTAAGAAAAACTGCCTCCAGGCAAGCGATCGGTCCGACAGCTCCCGTGCATCCTCCCAAGTCAAGTCCACGTCCTGCAGCTCTGACGCAGAATGCCGACGAATTATCAACAGTGGACGACCAGGACGCCTAGAACTTGATGACTTGTAAAATAGGCAAGCATGGATAAGGCTCTCGGGAGGCATACATAGTATATAGCCTAGCTAGCCGAAACGCCTTCGCGGGATGACAGTAGATACCAAGGGTTGCTGTGTCCTTTGCCTCACTTCTGTATTACTTACAAAGTCAAACCATCGCACATTAATATTCTTCTAAGACATCTTTTCTCAAAACTCAGAAGTCTGCTATTTTGGGCCCTGGTTAGGTGTCATAAATCGCGTTCTCCGTTCACTGTATTCTTACCAGGAAAAATGATAACCAGGAAAAGGATTTTTCTGGATCATACACAGTGTTGCCTTATAGGGCAACGCAAAGCCTAAGAAGACAACATAATAACACAGAAAAACATAATCTGTGTCCTGAAGACTGAAAATCCGCAAACTTTCAGTTTCAAGCGGTTTATATATTGAAATAAATGTTGAATCTAATATACATTTAACCAAATTCTGGTCTTAAAACAACGTAAGAATAGAAATGTGTGTTAAAGCATAGAAAAATTTGTGAAAATGAAATTCTAACGATATTTCAAAATTACGAATTTGAAAGAATTGCTTAGAAGGTTATTTAGCCGATTTTATTCTGAATTCAAACACTAGAATTTGTACTTTATACTCGAAGAAAAACATCTAGTATAAATACTTGATGTTTTTGCTATAAATAGCAAAAACTATTGTTTTAAGCTTAATTTAAAATACCGACGTTGAAGTGAAAGCCCAATTAAAACTAAGCTAGTGAAATTCCTTGAACCTTCTGACATTTTTGTTACGGTTTTGTGCTAATTGGCACAAAGCTGAGAGGATTTAAAAATTTATATCCGACCGTTATAAAATAACATAGAATATTAAACTCTTACGTCAGAAATATCCGAGCTTAAAAAATAACAAGAGGCCCGAACGAAGTTTTTAATTTTATGGTAGTGAAGTAATTAGCTATGTAGATTTTAAAAGGTTAAAGTTATGAAACACACGTAAAAAAATTCGTGATGGTAAAAAAATATTGTGCTTATAAATATATCTGAAAGAATCTTTTTCAATTCAAGAACGGGTGGTGGCCCAGTGGTAGCATCGCGGTCTCTTGAGTCCAGAGATCGTCGGTACGAATCCCCACTTCGACACGCTTGATTCCTATTTTCAAGCACAAACAGCTTAGGCTTTATTGGAAATAGTATTTACAAATTGAAACATGTGCAAATATCATAAGATTTCATAGATTTCATTTTTAATAAAAAGAAAATTGTATTCCAGTGTATCACATAAAAATATTACATTAGTTTTATTCATAAGAAGTAATTAATTAAATTATCAAGATTAACTGCACGTGGTTTTCGATGCAGTGTCCAATGCATCATTGGATGCGAATAAGGGGGAGTAGTAATAGTACTAGGTGCCTACCCACTAGAGTTTCACTTTGATTTTACTAAGGTTCCAGGTTCCGCTGAGATTTAAAAAAATGGGCGTGGTGCGGCAGTGCATTAAATTAAGATATTTTGTTGATTTAATATTTGAATGAATGATTTTGTGCGTGTGGAAAAAAATCCGGCTCAAGTCTTCGGGCAATGCCAGCTAGAATCTGAGCCTCTTCAATCCTATGAGAAATCCAACCCTTACCCATAGACAAGTTAAAACTAGACGAGCTATTTCAAAGAGAGCTGTCAAAATTTTATATTCCATTTGTATTTTGCAGTGAAAAAAAGACAATTATATCTATCTTCCACCATCTAAAAAACATTTTAATCAGTCTGTTTCTCACTAAACAAGTAGAGATCGAGTCAATTGACTCAATATTCCTAGGATTCGGGAATGACAAAAAACGGAAGAAAATAGCCTTTCTTTGTAAAATAAAAATCATTGCTTACTTGCTTTCCTGGAGGCGGATTCTTATCGGAAGGAATGAACTTTCTTGCAGCACAGAATTTAGTACACCATCAATGTCCAAAACACATACCCTAATAAACACAGCGATTACAGTTCCCAATAATGCGGATGACTCGCGGATAATTTAACACTTTAATGAAATGATCAGAAAACTAATAATAATGCGGTGAATTTGACAGGAAAGCAAAATTGCGTTCGGGTTTTGATGAAGCGAGATTGTAACAATTTTTAAATCTCAACCCGCAAAGTGCCAGAGACAATATGGATTTTTGATAGAAGGATAGTAAAGACAAGGATAGAAGAATTGGATCAAGAAAAAAAGCAATTACTGAGGCAATTTATTCCCAGAATGACGAGTAACAATGTGACAATGACAGTGTATAAAAATTGTACAAGGCCTACTTTTAAATAAAAAGTACCTATCTGATTTTGTATGAAAAAAAATGTATGAAGTTGCCCATTTTCATACAGCTAATTAACACAAATTGAAAACGTTATAATTTTCCTTAATTTCCAGCAGGACGTGGTTTTAAGATGGCGATTAGCTGGAAATTTTGTCTATTTACGATTAGCCACAGAAAAATGGGGACCGCAGAGTTTTTTTCCACCAGTTGAAGTTCTTGTCGGAATGCGGGAACTTACTATGGAGAATAATAAGTGTGATTTTTTAGCGAATATTTTGCATAAAAAAACATTTTTGGTGACAAAAAAGCACTCGATAGCGCGTTACTGAGCCACCGCATAAACCTATAGTGAAAAAAGTTGGAATGGAGGTGGAAATAAATTAAAAAATGAAAAAAAAGTACAGCTGTCAAAAAAAATTGTATGAGAAAAAATATTCCTTTATTTTATGGAACATTAATTTCAGTCCTACGTTTTTATAGTAACCTAGCAACGCTGGAACGGTTGCCATGCGAACATAGAATTCTTTACGGCACCAAGTTGTTGTATGGGCAGTGGCCTTAGGCCGCTTCTCTTTGTTCTATATTCTTTGATTGAACCATAATTTTAATGAATTTAAGCAATATCAAATTAGGTATTTTTGTTAAGATTTATACAAAAAGTTATATTCAAATTAAAAGGTATACATTATGTCTTGTTAACTTTTATGAAAGATCGCGTTTACCAATTCAAAGAATTTAGTATTCTTGTATAATAACTTGTATATTATTTACTTGCTCATTTCATTCTTGGCTAATAAAACATTCCGCAAATCGCCGCGGGAGAATGTTCTGCGCTGGAGTGAAGACAATCCTTATCCTATTAGTATTATCGGATTACTAATAGAAGCAAGAACACATTATTATCATCCCCTACTTCTGGTACTTACCGACCTCCCTAATACATTAATTCTGCTCTCACCCTCCTCATGTGCCCCGTGTGAGGGTGAGGAGATACATGGTAAATGTATGGAGGAAAAATGTTTTAATAGAAAATGTATGAAATATGAGCAACTTCTTTTCTTTAACGATAAAGAAATACATGTATACCTTTTGGTCTAAGAATAAGAAAATTCCTTAATGAAAATTTTCCTGAAATGTGGATCATTGTATTGTGTTGTATCAATATACCTACATATTTTTTTTTAGTTATCATTCTGTACTTGAGCCAAAAAGCTACAATTTGGTGATTTTTCTCCAACTTATTTTACACCATATCCGCTACCTATGAGAAGCATATGGATTCCACAAACTGCCTTCAGGCCAAGCGATCGGCCGCCAGCCTGTGAACGGGATAGCAAATAATAATATATATACATATACATATGGATAGATAAGTTTAATATATTTTTGGCTCATATGCCAAAATTTATTGTATAATAATATTATATATAATCAGTTTTTAATGGTTTTAATTTTCTTTGTATTTTTTAGTATCGATATTCGATAACAGCAGTACAAAGTTACTTAAGACCCACTGTTTTAATGGGATAATGTATGACGTATGCATAAACAGCAAGGTTTAAGATAAATCCCTAAAGAGTTAAATCCAATTTTCTTAAACGACTTTCAAGAAACAACATTTACGTCAAGACCAATAATTGGTTGAACATAATTATGTAATACATGTAAACACACATACATGTAATACATGTAAAACCTTACGGAAATTGAAATACAATTTTATGCAGGTTGACTCTTTTTATGCAATGATTACTTCCACATGCACATTTTCTGCTAAACAAAAACAATATGAGATATTATTGATATCCCAACAGAGACAGAGAATCTCTGGAAACGAATGTGGGTTATCTAGGCGTTTACAGGGCTTATGACCTGTCATTGGCTGGGTTAAGTGGCCACTTGACGTACTACAACATTCCCCATTCCGCCCATCATCTGATAACCATATATGACAAATTTTGGAACTACTGTATATTGAACTCGTCTTCGTCGTTCCGCTTTACAGAATTTTTCTATGTTGGTGTCATCTGTTGAGAAGATTGTAAAGCATTTTTTAGGCAATCATCTTTTATTAGTGTATTTAGGTAGTTGTCTACAAGTATTTGTATTCATTTCAAAAATGTTGTTAATAACAATATGGTTTACATAAAAATGTTCATTTAGTCGAGTATATAATATAAAATTATAGATTGTATTAAGACACTTCAATAAATTTGTATGTATATAATAGTGTTGCTATTTTAATATGCATTGTTTGTGATTTCCTATTTTTGTGGAAGTTGGATCCTGAGAAATACTTAAATTTGTTATTTTACGTTAAACAAAAAATGGTCTTATGGTGATAATAAATACATATTTTTCATGACACCTTACAATAAATTATGGTACGCAAGAAATCCATAGTTTTCGGTATAAATGTGTAAAACGAGACCCAGAAAATCGCACTTTGGGGTGCACGCCCGAAGTGCAATTAATGCAACCTACATACTTACATACAAACATATTTATATTGACTGGTCTATAACGAAGAACAAGGGTGAAGAACGTATTTTCAAAACGTAGATATACTCGCTACCACTAAATATAAAGCTCGTAGGATAATCATAGTTTAAAAATACAATATTTTATATTCAATATTATTTTATTTGAAATTACGATTCGAACATAATATGTAGGTAGGTAAAAGTTCATCATAATGTAAGACCTTATTTGAAATCTTCCTAAATAAAATAAAATGGTTTCCTAACAAATAATGTTGATATCTCTCCCAAACCTCAATATCAAGATAAATTTTGTTTCTGGTTTAAAATAAACCTTAAAAAAATTATTATTGGAAATTTACTTTTTTCCCATCTCTTCTCTATTTACTTCCTGGAAATGTATTTCCGACTTTCTATGAATCCAATATGTCCTACCCACCTGCGAATAATAGTAGTTCTTACAGCGCAATGGACCGTTTTTGCCCACTCAAAGAATTTTTTATCGAATCTATGAGAAATATAGCCAGCACTGATCATTTTCAATACCAAAGTTTAGAAATATGAATGCTTATCAACATATCGAAATGTATAAGTATTTCATTTTAATATATAAATTTTTAAATATACGTAAATACCCAATGACAACTTAGAATAATAACTGGTTTTTTTCTCATAAGAATACTATTTTGTTAGTCACATTTTCCTACGATATTTGTGTTTTTTAAACATTAAATTTATCAACAATTTCGGCATATTATATTTTAATTAATAATGATACTAAACTCAAATAAAAAATATATATTATGTAGTATTAGTAAGTAACCACATCAAAAACATTACTGCAAAGGGGTAATAAAGACATAGGGTATTAAAAGTATTAAGTAAGACGGGAAATAGTCGGAAAAGTTGTGAAAGTGGAAAAAGCGTACCAGGACAGAGTGGTGTGGTATTCTATCCTCTCTGCGCACCCTTTCTGTGAAACGGCGTGTTGATTATAAAATCTGGGGTTTAAAATTTTGCTAATAAATTCCCGACAAACAAACTTTCTAATTTCCTTAAATATATTTTATTACAAACAGCGGCTTCCAACTCACGCAATCTCCGGGTAATCCATTGTAATCGCTTTAAAAAGATGAAAGCTTAGGTAAAAGTTTCATTTCAAACTATTGTCATCAAATATCCACATCAAACGCCAAAACCATGAAAATGTCTAGATACCAACCAACTGGTTTTATTACCAAGTTATAGGTAGCTTATTCCCCTTTTTTTAAAGCATGGGTGATAAAAAAACCACCTTTCGGATTATCATAACTAAAAAAACCATCACGCCATTTCCCCGAGGATAGAACGCCACACCACTCTGTCCTGGCACATTGCTTTTGATTTTTCCACATTCGTAATAATCAATTTTTTTCATGCACGCACGCCGGCCGCGCCGATTATTATACTACAACTTTTCACATGACAACTTTCGATCAGGTAGGTACTTGTTGCACTTAATCATGCCCTGTCTTTCTCGGCTTTCCTCGACTTGCATTTTAACTTCTTTTAGCCGTTCTTTTGTTCATCATTCATCTGATCCACATGACCGAACCATCGTAAAAACCCTTTCATAATTTTGTCGATAATGCTTCTATCTCAGCTTTGAATTCTGCTCTAATTTATTTTTTTATAATCGAGGGCTTTTACATCGCATTATTCTGGTATTTAATCCTAATTTGACGTTTTTTTCTTTCCAGAATAGAAAGATAAATACATATAATAGAAATAGCGAAAGCGCTAGGGAAAACTTTTCTGATAAGGCTTAGGTTAAGTATTCGATTCCTATTTCGATTTTATTATATCATTCTGGAACGGTTAACTAATATGACTACAAAATATGAATTCTCTACTTTTGTGCAAAGTTTACCACATAATATGTTTTTATATTTCACAAAGGATATTCGTTTAGAATAGTTTTAATTTTTTTTCTTCACAATAATAATTCAAACATTATTTGTTGTATTTTTCAATACGTTTAGTTCTTGTTCTGCCAGATGGATGGATGGGTTAAATAAATATGTTCATAATTTTATTTTTTAAAGGTTTTTATTCCTTTTTTAAAAGTGTATTAAACTTAAATTTCTGTACACTTTTTTGGATTTTACGACGGCGGCAGTTAAATAAAAGCTTGGCGTTTCTACAATTTGACCTCATTTAGCGATAGACTCGGAAGGCGGTAGGCTTTCCACATTCTACTGCGTTTGAGAGCTTCCAGACGATGTGCGGAATTTATATTAAGATTGCGATCTAGAATGATTGTGAGGACACCTTAGAAACTCATCTATCGTCTAGTGGGAGTTTAATGTTGCTATGATGCGATCAATAAGTAAAGGAAAATACGAATTAACTAACTGGATAATTTAACCGGAAAAAGGATTATTACTGCAAAATCTTTTGTTTTTGTATATGAATCTATTTAGTTTTGTTAACACTCTTTTCGTTGCCAAGTTCAGTGATTTAATAATAATAATGAGTTAACGTTTTATAATGTATAGAAGAACGTTTGATTAATTTACATTACCCATCAAGAAATGTATTATTTAAAGGACCTTCTACTAGTTCTTTATTAGTGTGGGCTGTTATGAATAAGAAATATAATACGGATAACATCGATTTCTATTTACTTTCATTCATGTATACTTTTAAAATCCACTTATACATTGCCCATACGCTATGTACTTCATAAAATAATAGAACGAGGGAAACTTATCGTGAAATAGGATAAATTATTACTGTTTACCCTAAATTAACGATTTTCTTGACACATTGTTTGAAAATAACACGGTTTTAGTTATAAGGTACTTTCTGCGCTTAGTTAAGTGAACTGAAATTTGTATGGTTTTGACACAACCGTAGTAACTTACAATTTTTATATTTGCATGTAATTCGTGAAGCTTGGTGACGCGGGGGTCGGGGGTTGGCATGAGACAAGCTGATTGTTAGGTATCTTGTTGTCCATATGCAGTGGCGGCGTTAGGGATGGGCGCGGTTGGGCGACCGCTCAGGGCGCCAGCGATAAAGGGGCGCTGCAGGAGCCCCATTTTATCTTCTCGCTCATCGTGCGAGTCCAACTTACTCGTAAATTTCTCTAAATCTAGCGACAAACTAGTTTATGAATTAGATTATTATATCACAAACAAAAAATCATGAGCCGAATGTTGCTTCTAAACGTTGCATCGATCTCTGATCAGAACCGATTCGGTAATAAGCGTCGTGGATAACGATTTTTACCCATGGGATAGTTTTAACGTTTTCGCGATCACAATGGTACCACGCGTTAAAAGTTATCGATCGGGATTATCAAACGAGCGCATACTAGTCGCGAGCCATTTCACGACATATATTTATTCGCACAAATCTTCATTTATCTTTTCCTTTAAATTTACATGACCAAACCATCGTAGGGCCCCTTTTTAATGTTGTCGAAATGCTTTCCAGCCTTGGGGTTCTGCTCAAATTTTCGACAGGCCATCATCAAGTTTTGCACACAATCGCGGAAAGATCGCATTTTAACGCATGCAACCCTTTCTTTCCTTGCGTTCAATTTAGCTTTTTTCAAATATGCAGATAATAAAACCATTTATTTGTTTTACTGATTAAAAACCAATATCCTCTCATTTTATTCTTTTCTAATTCTTATAACAATGTATTGGAAGATAAAAAATAAGGAAATTTACCAAAGAAAAAAAACTTAAAACTTTACGTATACTGATAATTCTGATTATATAACTTGACTTTCAATGGATATTTATGATAATATGAAGGTTTGACTAATTAAACGAATTTCGAAAAAATTAATAAACTATTTCTACTCAATGAATTTCCTCGTAATTAAATTTTGGTAGCCTCTACCAAAGCCTGTTTTGACACGCGTATCGTATCAAAAAAGCTTTTTTCTCCATTTCGTTACCCGAGTTCCCCTTACGATTGGTTCAAAACCTTGTAAGCAAAAATATTAAAAAATTTTCCCAAAAATTTATTTTTTTTACTATTTCATGAAACCCACGTAACGCCCGTTCGTGGTGTCTTTAGCAAGTTGTACTCCCTCCCGAGGCCGAAAGTTTGCTCCCGGGAAAAATTATAAAAATGTTAATTTAAATGTGTTTTCCCTTTCTTTTTTAAAAAAAAAAACTAGAATAAAAAAAAAAAACATTCATCCTTTTACAACGGGTATCCCCCATTTTACAACTTTCGGGTTTTTTCTATATTTTTTTTACGAAGGGAATGAACAGAGTGTTGTAGTTTAGTGGCAAAAGATGCGGATTAGATAGGGGGTTTTTCAGGTGCTTTCCCCCGGTAAATCACAAAGTAAGATTTTTTCTAAAACCAGAAGATTTTGAAAATTGTGTGAGTTTCTTGGTATTCCTGAAAATTTTCCGTTAAAAAAACATATAGCTTTTAATTTGGCAAATCCCAAAGTTGATGGGGAAAAGGGTAGGATAGTGCGCCCCTTCCCACCCGCCCTATCGATCTGTGCGCCCTTTTTAACCGCGCCCCCCCCCACGCGCATACTGTGCACGCGTCAACCCAACCTCACGTCTGTCCACAGACTTAAAACACCTGCTAAAACCCTTTAAAAACACCCGAAATTTTAAACACCAACACACAAAACAAACAAAAAAAATCAAATTAAATGCACCTTTTCTTACACAAAAGCGCGGGTTTTAAATTTCCCTTTTTTTTTTTTTTTTGGTCGAGTGAAAAGATGATCCAACAAGTACTTTGAAGGATTTTTTTCATTGACAAACATTCCCCTTACTAAAGACGAAAAGGTTTATTAAACCCTCAAATTTATCTTCCTTAGAAGATTATCTGCTGCCCTGACACCTTTTATGATTGGATTCCATGGTTTAAGGGAGTGGTTTTTTTAAAAAAATTTTTCTACCTAAAGTACTCAAATTTAAAATTTTAAAATTAAATTGATTTCAATTCATTTTTCTAATAATTCTTTGACTTTTGATTTTTTACTTAAAATTATTTTCACCCATTTATTTCACTTATAGCCGTTTTTGCATTTTTAATAACGGTTTGATGTGTTTTTTCAGTACCCTGTTATAATTAAAGATATCCATTACTTTTAATGTTTTGGTTACTGTTTCCCTTTGTTATTCACAGCACATTTCTGTTGAAAAATTGTATTTAAAATTTCCAAACTAGGGGGTGCTTCAAATAGGAACCCAATTAGGTGGGTGTTTTTTTTGGAGAGGTAAAACTTGAAAAATTTTTTTTCAGTAATTGGTATTATTAGACTTGTACTTCCTAGAACCCCGGGAAAAATAACCGGTAAAAATTGTATTTATGATAATTCTTCAACAGAAACTGATATTTATCCAACGTGAAATTTCGCTATATCCCAATGCATAATATAAATAAAAATTGTGGAATTTATATACTACAAAGTATGAGGGGTTTTTTATACAATTTAAAAATTATGTTTCCCGGGGGGGTGATATGTTACCGATTTTTTTTTTATTATTTTTGCCATTTTAAAATCCAGATATTTTCCCTTTAAAAAGATTTTTTTAATTTAAAAATATTTTATTTAAAAAAAAAACCCGGGCAATGTAATAAGTATTTTTTTTATTTATTACCCCGAAATTATTTTTTAAAACCCGGGAAAAGTTTGTTATTTAGTTTTATAATTATGTTATTTAAATTAAAAGTTTTTTTTGTCTGGGATGAAAAGGCATTGTCAAAACAGTTAGCTTTGTTGCAAATAAAAGTGAAAAAAAACAAAGTTCTTTTGTTTAAAAACATTTGTGCCTAATATTTGTTTTTATTTCCAAAATTTTGAAAATTTTGAAAAACCCAAGATAAATTTTAATCTACGACTGAAAAATTAAATTACGCAGATTTTAGTTTACCTCACAACTTTTTTAAAGTCCTTCGATTAAAATTTAAAAATTTAAAATTTTTTTTATTTCCGTAGAAGTTTCTCGAGGTAGCTTTTAATCAAAAGGTTATGTTAAAGAAGATTTTTCAGTAAAAAAATTGCTGAAAATAATCCAAAAAAAAATGTTGAAGGGGTTTCGCTTATTTTGAGTATTTTTAATAAAAGAGGAGATTTAAATTTTATTAATAAATTTTTATTCTCATAAAAAAAGAGGTACGATAAAAATTTTTTTACCACTTCAATCGTACTAAAAATAAAGCGGATTTAAATTTTTTGTGTTTTTAAAATGGAAAAATTTACGATTTTTTTTGTTTTAAAATTTTCGGGTAAACGGGATATTCAAGACAAGAAACGATTGTTTAAATCCTCAACCAATGAATAAAATATTTTTTGAAGCATCTTTTTTATTTTACAAATCGGTCCCTTTGGAAATATTCCGGAAAACGTTTTCTTTTGTAATTCGTAACGTTAAAAATATTGAAATAATCTTTTATCAAAAATATTTTGAGCGAAAACAATTAAAAGGGTCGTATTTTAAAAGACTTTAATTATTTGAAAATAATTTTTTTTCCCGTTTTCAGTTTTAAAAAAAAACCCAAATTTTTTAAAAATGGTTTTTAAAAAAGGGGCCCATATATGTTTAGGTTTTATTAAAAACCCCACAGAACCTTTTTAAAGAAATAACCCGTATTGCGGCAAACCCCGGAAAAAACGGAGCAGGTTTTTTTAGTTTAATTTTACCCGATAGACTCCCCTAAAATTATTATTTTTTTAATACATCAGATATAAGTTTTTTAGCTATTTATGTTTGTGTATATGTTTAAGGATGCTTTAAAAGCACCCCGTCTTTAAGCCCTTTTAAAAAGGGTGTAAAAATAATAATTGTAAGTTGATGCGTAGAACAGAGAAGGTCGTGTATTTTTTTCTGTTTTAGGCGTTACTTCATCAAACTTGGAAAAAAGACCCTTAAAATGAAAGAGCACCAAAAACATATGACCGTTTTGGGGGAAAAAATCAAAATTTGTTTTTTTTTAAAATTAATTAGGGAAAAATAATTTAAAAAAGTAAAAAAGAAAGTTTTCGTTGTAAGATATTAATTCCCCTAAATTTTTTTTCCCTACCCAAACCCGCATGAAAAGTTTAAATTTTGATTTAAAAAAAATTAAATTCTACTTTTTGTATAATTTCGTGAACCACGCAAAAAAAACTCATCAAATGGCAGCCTTGGGTGACACCAATTCAGGAGAAAAACTATGAAATTCAATCAACTTTTAATTGCAGTTTATAAAATTAATTATATAACTTTTCTACGACTTCGCAAAAATTATCAGAAATTCAGTTAGTTAATTTTAACGTTGTTAACTTTCTGTATTCTCCCCGCTTGATTTACTAAAAAAATTTTAACCCCGCTACAACTAAAATTTTTCCGGTTAAACAATATTTTTTTAACCATTTTACTCGAACTTTAGAAACACATTTAAATTCATTAAAATGGATAGGGTCAAAAAAGTCACCGATAAAATTTTAAAATTCATTGTTATTTTACTATCTTTTCTCATCATCACCAACCCCGCTCTTATGGGAGTAATGGTTTCCCAAAAAAGCCTCCAGGCAAGCTTTTGGGTTCGCCCGCCCCCGTAAACCCCCCAAAAAGTAAAGCCCCCACTTTCCTGCAGCTCGGGACGAAAGAATCCCGGGACGAATTATCAACAGTGGACGCCGGGACCCCTAAAATTTGATGACTTGTAAAATAGGAAAGCAGGGGAAGGCTCTGGGAGGATACATAGTATATAGCCTAGTAGCCGAAACCCCTTTCCCGGGGGGGAGGACAGTAGATACCGGGGTTTGCTGGGGCCTTTTGCCTCACTTCTGTATTACTTAAAAAGTAAAAACCATCGCACTTTAATATTCTTCAAAGGGGACTCTTTTCTAAAAAACTCAGAGTCTGTTTTTTGGGGCCCCGGTTAGGTGTCTTTAATTCGCGTTTCCGTTCCTGTTTTCTTACGGGAAAAAAATTGAAAACCCAAAAAAAGGGATTTTTGGATCTACACAGTTTTTGCCTTTTGGGGCAACGAAAAACCCTAAGAAGCAACATAATAACACGGGAAAAAACTTTAATCGTGCCCTAAAGACTGAAAATCCGAAAATTTTCAGTTTAAAGCGGTTTATATATTGAAAAAAATGTTAAATTTAAAATTTACTTTTAAACCAAAAATTTTTTTTAAAAACAACAAAGAAAAAGAAATGTGTTTTAAAAAGCATAAAAAAATTTTGTAAAAATGAAATTTTTAACGATATTTAAAAAATTACAAATTTAAAAAGAATGCTTAGAAGGTTTTTTTTTTTAAAAAAGGCCCAAAAAATTTTAAAATTCTTTTTTTTTCAAAAAAAAAAAACTTTTTTTAATTTTTTAAATACCAAAGGAATAAACCCAATTCAAAGTTTAAATTTCTTGTTTGTTTTTGTTTTTTTAATTAAAAATGGGGGAAAAATTTTTATTGGGTTTTTAACTTAAATTTAAATTCAGAAGTTGACTTGAAAAATTTAAAAACCCGCAAGTTTTTTTTTTTTTTTAAAAATTTTTTTAAATTTTTTAAAATTTAAATAAAAAACCCTAAAAATTTTTTTAGGTTTTGGGTGAAAAATTACAAAGCTTTTTAATTTATTTAAAATCGGGTTTTTAAATGGGAATTTAAACCCTCTTTGGTCAAAAATTTCCCCGGTTAAAAATTAACAAAGAAGGCCCCAAACAATTTTTTAATTTTTTTAAAAATGGTTTTTTAAATTAAAACATGTAAATTTTAAAAATTTTTTTAAATTTTTAAAAAAAGAAAAAAATTCTGTTTTAAAAAAAATTTTAATTGTTTTTTTAAATAAAAAAGAATTTTTTTTTCAAGAAAACGGGGGGTTTGGATCCAGGGGTAGGCACCCGGGTTCCTTGGGGGAGAGAATGTCTAGGGTCCCCCACTTTTCCCCCACCCTTTTTTTTTTTATTTTCAAGCATTCCGTTTGGGGTTTAAAAAAGGGGCTTGGTTAGTTTAAAATTAAAATTTTTTAAAATTTAAAATATTCATAAGATTTTTTTTTAAAAAA
The DNA here is from genome assembly GCA_022494985.1 of Micrasema minimum. Classification (NCBI taxonomy): domain Eukaryota; kingdom Metazoa; phylum Arthropoda; class Insecta; order Trichoptera; family Brachycentridae; genus Micrasema; species Micrasema minimum. The sequence goes on along the minus strand of JAGVSP010000103.1, from coordinate 189,970 downwards.
AATTGGTATTCCGGGATCCATAAAATTTACCTTTAATTTTAATTCCCCATAGAATTTAAATTAAAATTTTAAAGAGAACCCCTTTTTCACACCCCCCCCCCTTTTAAAAACCCCCCCCCCCCCAAACCCCCCCCCCCCCCCCCCCCCCCCCAAAAAAACCCCCCCCCCCCCCCCCCCCCCCCCCCCCCCCCCCCCCCCCAAATTTTTATTTTTCCATTTTTTATTTTGCATGAAAAAAAGCCCAATTTTAATCTATTTTCCCACCATCTAAAAAACATTTTAATCAGTCTGTTCTCACTAACAAGTGAGATCGAGTCATTTGACTCCAATATTATAGGATTCGGGAATGACAAAAAACGAAGAAAAATAGCCTTTCTTTGTAAAATAATAATCATTGCTTTACTTGCGTTTCCTGGAGGGCGGATTCTTACGGAAAGAATGCAACTTTCCTTGCAGCACAGAGATTGTACTACACCTCACTGTCCCAAAAACACATACCCTAATAACACAGGCGATTTTCAAGTTCCCAATAATGCGGATGACTCGCGATTAATTTAAACACTTAATGAAAATGATCAGAAACTAATAATAATGCGGTGAATTTGACAGTAAAGCAAAATTGCGTGCGGGTTTTGATGACGCGAGATTGTAACAAATTTGTAAATCTAAACCCGCAACGTGCCTGAGGACAATATGCGATTTTTGAAGAAGGATAGTCCAAGACAAGGATAGAGAATTGGATCAAGCAAAAAAATAGCAATAACAGAGGCAATTTTATTCCCAGATACGACGAGTATACATGTGACAATGCAAGTGTATAAAAAATTGTACAAGGCCTACTCTTTAAATAAAAAGTACCTATTCTGATGTTGTATGAAAAAAAAATGTATGAAGTTGCCCAGTTTCATACAGCTAAGTATACAAAATTGAAAACGATATAATACCATCCTTAATTTCCATCAGGACGTGGTTTTAAGAGCGATAGCTCTTAGTGGAAAGTTGTGTGCTATTTACGAATTAGCCCACAGAAAAATGGGGACCGCAGAGTTTTTTTCCACCAGTTGAAGAATTTCCTTAGTCGGAACGCGGGAAAACTTACGATGGGAATAATAAGTGTGATGTTTTTAGCGAATATTGTTGCATAAAAAAAAACATTTTTTGGTTGCACAAAAAAGCATCTCGATAGAGCGTTTACTGAGCCACCCGTCATAACCTATAGTGAAAAAAGTTGAATTGAGGTGGAAATACATTTACAAAAAAATGAAAAAATCGTAACAGCTGTCAACAAAATCTATTGTAAGGAGAAAAAAATATTCCTTTATTTCTATGGGAACTTTAAATTTCAGTCCCACCCCCCCCCCCCCCCCTACGTTTTTATAGTAACCCTAGGCAACGCTGGAAAACGGGTTGCCACCCCTTGCGAACATAGAATTCTTTACGGCACCAAGGATTGTTGTATGGGCTGTGGCCTTAGGCCAGCTTGCCTCCTTGTGTTTCTATAGTCTATTGACTTGAACCATAATTTTAATGAATTTAAGCAATAATCAAATTAGGTATTTTTGTTTATGATTGATACAAAAAAGTTATATTCAAATTAAAAGGTATTTACATTATGTCCTTGTTGACATTTTATGAAAGATCGCGTTACCAATTCCAAAGAATTTAGTATTCTGTGTATAATAACTTGTATAGTATTTACTTGCTCATTTTCATTCTTGGCTTAATAAAACATTCCGCAAATCGCCGCGGGAGAATGTCTGCGCTGGAGTGAAGACAATCCTTATCCTATAGTATTATCGGATTACTTAATAGAAGCCAAGAACACAGTATAATCATCCCCTTACTTCTGTACGTACCGGGGGGGGGGACCTCCTCTAATACCATTAATTTCTGCATACTCACCCTCCTCATGTGCCCCTGTGAGGTGAGGTGATACATCCCCCCTGGTAAATGTATGGAGGAAAAATTGTGTTTAATAGAAAATGTATGAAATATGGAGGCAACTTCTCCTGGGCTTTAACGATACAGAGAAAGACATGTATACCTTTTAGAGTCTATAAATAAGAAAATTCCTTAATGAAAATTTTCCTCGCGATATGTCTGGAATCATTGTAATTGTGTATGTCTCCAATATACCCTACATATTTGTTTTACGTTATCATTCTGTACTTGAAGCCTAAAAAGCTACAATTTTGGTGATTTTTCTCCAACTTATTTTACATCCATATCCCGCTACCTATGAGAAGCATATTGGATTCCAACAAACTGCCTTCAGGGCCAAAGCGATCGGCCGGCCAGCCGGTGATCGGGAGAGCAAAGAAGAAATATATTATACTATACATAGGGATGAAGATACAAGTTTTACTAAGTTTTTGGCTCATATGCCAAAATTTATTGTATAATATTTATTAGTATATAATCAGTTTTTAATGGTTTTTAATTTTCTCTGTATATTTTTAGTATCGATATTCGATAACAGCAGTACAAAGTTACTAATGACCCACTGTTTTAATGGCGATAATGTACTGTCGTAGGCATAACACAGCAAGGGTTTAAGATAAATCCCTAAAGAGTGAAAATCCAATATTCTTAAACGAACTTTCAAGAAAACAACATTTACGTCAAGAAACCAATAATTGTTTTGGAAACATAATTATGTCTACTACATGTAAACACACATACATGTAATTACATGTTAATACCTTACGGAAATTGAAATACTATTTTATGCAGGGTGACTCTTTTTAGGCAAAGATTTAATGCCACCTTGCACATTTTCCTGCGAAACAAAAACAATAATGAGATTTTATTGATATCCAAACAGAGTACAGAGAATCTCTGGAAACGAATGTGGGTTATCTAGGCGTTTACAGGGCTTATGACCTGTCATTGGCTGGGTTAAGTGGCACTTGACGTACTACAACATTCCCATTTCCGCCCATCATCTGATAACCATATATGACAAATTTTGGAACTACTGTATATTGAACTCGTCTTCGTCGTTCCGCTTTACAGAATTTTTCTATGTTGGTGTCCATCTGTTGAGAAGATTGTAAAAGCATTTTTTAGGCAATCATCTTTTATTAGTGTATTTAGGTTAGTTGGGTCTACAAGTATTGTGAGGATTCATTTCAAAAATGTTGTTAATAACAATATGGTTTACATAAAAATGTTCATTAAGTCGAGTATATAATATAAAATTATAGATTGTATTAAAGACACTTCAATAAATTTGTATGATATAATAAGTGTTGCTATTTTAATATGCATTGTTTGTGATGTCCTATTTTTTGGGAAGTTGGATCCTGAGAAATACTTAAATTTGTTATTTTACGTTAAACAAAAAATGGTCTTATGGTGATAATAAATACATATTTTTTCATGACACCTTACAATAAATTATGGTACGCAAGAAAATCCATAGTTTTCGGTATAAATGTGTAAAAACGAGAACCCAGAAAATCGCACTTTGGGGTGCACGCCCGAAGTGCAATTAATGCATCCTACATATACTTAATAAAACATATTTATATTGACTGGTCTATAACGAAGGAACAAGGGGTGAAGAACGTATTTTCAAAAACGTAGATATACTCGCTACCACTAAATATAAAGCTCGTAGGATAATCATAGTTTTAAAAAATACAATATTTTATATTCACTATATATTTCTATTGGAAATTACGATTCGAACATTAATAAGTAGGTAGGTAAAAGTTAATCATAATGTAAGACTTATTTGAAATCTTCCTAAATAAAATAAAATGGTTTCTAACACAAATAATGTTGGATATCTCTCCAAACCTCAATATCTAGATAAATTATGTTACTGGGTTAAAAATAAAACCTTAAAAAAATTAATTATTGGAAAATATACTTTTTTCATCTCTTTCTCTATGTTAATTCCTGGAAATGTATTTCGAACTTCTATGAAATCCAATATGTCTACCCACCTGCGAATAATAGTTAGTTCTTACTACAGGCAATGGACCGTTTTTTGCCACTCCAAGAATTTTTTGATCGTATCTATGCGGAAATTTAGCCAGCATGATCTTTTTCAATACCAACGTTTATGGAAATATGAAATGCATATCAACATTATCGAAAATATTAAGTATATCATTTTAATATATAACTTTTTAAATATACGTAAATACCAATGACAATCTTAGAGAAATAAACTGGGTTTTTTCTCATAAGGATATACTCTTTTGTTAGTCACATTTCCTACGATATTTTGTGTTTTTTATACAATACATTTATCCAACAATTTCGGTCATATTATATTTTAATTAATTAATGATACTAACTCAAATCAAAATCCTTAAATATATTTTATTACAAACAGCGGCTTCCAACTCACGCAATCTCCGGGTAATCCATTGTAATCGCTTTAAAAAGATGAAAGCTTAGGTAAAAGTTTCATTTCAAACTATTGTCATCAAATATCCACATCAAACGCCAAAACCATGAAAATGTCTAGATACCAACCAACTGGTTTTATTACCAAGTTATAGGTAGCTTATTCCCATTTTTTTAAAGCATGGGTGATAAAAAAACCACCTTTCGGATTATCATAACTAAAAAAAAACCAATCACGAAATATCACGCCATTTCCCCGAGGATAGAACGCCACACCACTCTGTCCTGGCACATTGCTTTTGATTTTTCCACATTCGTAATAATCAATTTTTTTCATGCACGCACGCCGGCCGCGCGCCGATTATTATACTACAACTTTTCACATGACAACTTTCGATCAGGTAGGTACTTGTTGCACTTAATCATGCCCTGTCTTTCTCGGCTTTCCTCGACTTGCATTTTAACTTCTTTTAGCCGTTCTTTTGTTCATCATTCATCTGATCCACATGACCGAACCATCGTAAAAACCCTTTCATAATTTTGTCGATAATGCTTCTATCTCAGCTTTGAATTCTGCTCTAATTTATTTTTTTATAATCGAGGGCTTTTACATCGCATTATTTCTGGTATTTAATCCTAATTTGACGTTTTTTTTCTTTCCAGAATAGAAAGATAAATACATATAATAGAAATAGCGAAAGCGCTAGGGAAATACACCAGCAAAGGATGGTGTATTTCTGGTATATATCCGGTATATTTCTGGTGTATTTGAGGGTATTCGCTCATTTATGCATAATTTTACAACGATGTTTGATAAGTACATTTATATTATTAGTACACACATTGTTAAGTTAATAATGCCATTTTAGAATCCGCATTCGAAGGAATTTTCCTACATAATACATAGACAATAACGTAAACAGCAACCTGATTATACCTAGATACATAACACATGATTGAGATAAAAAAATAATCACATCGAACTATCTCACAAAAACGTACCTTTTATCAAAGAGCTTCTATTAATGTATTTTTATTGCATACATTTTTGATAATTATAATATCGAAAATACTTTTCTGATAAGGCTTAGATAAGTATTGATTCATTTCGATTTTATTATACTCATTCTGACGGTTAACAAATATGACTACAAAATGAAATTCTCTACTTTTGTTGCAAAGTTACCCACATAATATGTTTTAATTTCACAAACGGATATTCGTTTAAATAGTTTTAATTTTTCACAATAATAATTCAAACATAATAATTTGTGTTTTTTCAAATACGTTTAGTTCTTTTCTGCCAGATGGATGGATGGGTTTCAAATATGTTCATAATTATTATTTTTTAAATGTTTTATCATTTTTAAAGTGATATTAAACTTAATTTCTGCTACACTTTTTTGGATTTTTACGACGGCCGCAGTTAAATTAAAAGCTTGGCGTTCTACAATTTGACCTCATTTAGCGATAGACTTCGGAAGGCGTAGGCTTCACATTCTACTGCGTTGTGAGAGCTTCCAGACGATGAGCGGAATTTAATATTAAGCATTGCGATCTAGAATGAATGGAGGACACCTTAGAACTCAGATATCGTCACGTGGGAGTTATGTGCTATGATGCGATCAATAATAAAGAAAAATACGAATAACTAACAGGATAAATTAACCGAAAAAGGATTATTACTGCAAAATCTTTTGATTTTGTATTAAGAATCCTATTTAGTTATTTAAACAACCTCTTTTCGTTGCCAAGTACAGTGATTAATAATAATAATGAGTTAACGTTTCATAATGTATCAGAAGAACGTTTGAATAAAAACATTACCCATCAAGAAATGTATTATTTAAAGGAACCATTCTACCTAGTTCTTTATTAGAGTTGTTATGAATAAGAAATAGAATACTTGATAAACATCGATTTCTATTTACTTTCATACATGTATACTTTTAAAATCCACTTCATACATTGCCATACGCTATGTACTACATAAAATAATAGACGAGGGAACTTATCGTGAAATAGGATAATTATTACTGATTACCCCTAAATTAAAGCATTTTTCTCTGACACATTGTTAGAAAATAAAACACGTTATTAGTTATAAGGTACTTTCAGCTCGATCACAGATCAGAACCGATTCGGTAATAAGCGACGTGATAACGATTTCTTACCCATGGATGTTTAACGTTTTCGCGATCACAATGGAACACGCGTTAAAAGTTATCGATCGGGATTATCAAACGAGCGCATACTAGTCGCGAGCCATTTCCCGACATATATCTTATTCGCACAAATCTTCATTTAATCTTTATTATAATTTAGTCGGTTTTCGGCAAGACAATATTAAGAAAAGAAGTCGAAATAATAAAAAAATCCGTCAAGCGCGATGATTTGACGTTTGACATAAGGCCGCGATATATAGCTTAGTTCGGCTCCGTTCGGCTCCGCTCGGCTCAGATCGTCAATGCTCGCGGTATTAAACGTTATGTCATTGGGATCGCTCAAATCGTTAGCAATAGCACGTGAATCAGCCACTTGGCCACTCACTTGAAATAAACGAAGCAAGAATAAGCACTGTCAAAGCAGTCTCTATATACATCATATGGATTCAACAAACTGTCTCTAAGCGATCGGCCTCCAATGCCGAGCGTCCTTCCAATACGGGTCCACGTTCCATAACTCCGAAGTAAACTGTGGACGAATTGTAAAATAAGGTTTTTATGAATTACTTTGTAGTGACAAAAATAAATTAATAACTTATTTCTTGGTTCCAGATATCCAAAGAAAAACAGCCATGCTACGCATGCAGCTGCTGCTAGTGCTGGCCCTCTTAGCACTCGCACTGGGGGCTGGAGCGGGCGGGGGCGCTGCTCCGGGGCCCCGAGGGTCGCTCCGTGGGGCACTGCGCGCGCTGGAGCGCCGCCGCCGAGCGCCGTCGGGCCCCACCTACCCTCTGGCATCGTTCCAATACCCTGACAGGGCGACGGAGTTCCTGAGTGCAAGGGAGTACCAAGCAGGTAAATGGGAATATTGGCGTAGAGGAATATACTCTTAGAATTTATTTATTTATTTTATAGACGGCGCAATTGCCTTTTACAGAATTCATTAAAATAACAACAGTGAAAAAACAGAATGATAAGGATGGTGGTTGGTGATTGTGATTATGACGGTGACGGTGACTACCGCTGATGATGATGCAGAAAAAAAATACCGCGGAAAATCGACTACTGACTTATTATTACCTATGTACATATTATTATGGTGGCATTTATTTAATTGATATTACATATTCATATTTTCCATAAATTCGTGAAAAATTTTGGAATATCAAATAATGTACCTATATCGATTTCATCAAATAAAAATATGTGTGATTATAATTATTTTTAAAATTTATTTCTACTTTTTCTGTTTTAGATAATCCTTTGATAAATCTGGATCCAAATGAACGAGATCAAGCAATCAGAAAAGCGGTTGCTTTAGGCTATTTCGATAAGGATGAAGATTACTCTTCCGAGGATTTGGGAGTGCACAAAGCAACATCTTTTAGAGAACGGAGTGGTCAACTGAAAGAACATCACAAAAGTATTTCTGAAAAAAAAAGATCCTCTCCATTTAGAGAGAGAGGTTCAAAACAAAGCTACCAATCTGAACGCTTGAAGGAAATATTCTTAAATGATTTAGCCGAGGAAGAAGAGAAGCAGCGTGAAGAAGCTCAGCTAGAATCAGATGCTGAATATGTAGAATTGTTAAAAGAGCTATGGGACAAATATAAATACACTCATGTTGATAACCCTGCCGACGAAACACCAGAAGATTTGATCAGAATATACAATAAGGAACGTAATATACGGAAACGTCAAATTCCCGGCGAATATAATCCAGCAGGCTGGGGTCCAGTTGCGTTGAAAAAGAAAAGAAGTTCAAACCAACGTCTGGAAGAATCAGACGTGCCCAACGATTTTCTGTACTCCCTTAAATTTGTTTCTCAAAGCGACCCTTCAGCGGTAGAAAATCTGAAAGATGATAAAATAAGCGACGACGATGAGGATACTGATGTATCCAAAATTATGTTCAATAGGGAACCAGAAACACGTTTCTCTCCTTTTGAAGCGATAGCATCTAATCCTTCAGATTCACGCGATGAATACATGCTCTCTCTCCAACCCCTAAATAATCCCCAATCGTCCGAAGATCTTTCAGATGGGGAAAGTATTTATGATTATGAAAATTCTAAGGAAAAACGGTTTCCGGTAACCAAGAGAAGTGGGTTTTCAAAGCCTGTATTCTTTAATCACCAGGTCCTGGAAAAAAGAAATTTACGCAACGACAAAATAAACGTGTTTAGAAGTTCTGGTACTGATCCTAGGGTCATGAAGGAGTTGAGTAGTTTATTTGGAGAAAACAGTCGGTACGATGATAATGATATAGCGAAAAAAACTGTCAAACGTAGTAGTACAGCAGATGAAACATCACACGAGACTAAACCTCCAACAGTAGCAATCCTAAGTCATCACCATTCTAACGATTCGAGTGAAAATCATACCCATGAATCTGATAACTCCCATGAGCATGGACAAAATCACCAGCATAACAACCATGACCACGGTGATCATGAGCATTTGCAAAGTGAGAACCATGATGAGATTCATTCTAGACATGAGCACGAAAGTAAACCACCTCTTCTTCGAGGGCCTGATGAAGATGGTGACCACTCTCACGAACATGAGGATCACAAAGATCTAGATGAAAAGTCCCACCTGAATTTGGATCATCCCATAATCTTAAAGAAAAAATCTATTGACTGGTCTAATTACTTTGGTATTGATAAAAGAAAGAAGAAGTCAGTAAATACTCATGTCGATCTAAATTACTTACGCAACCTGTATTTGAGAAATGCCAAAAAGCATTTAAATCAACAATCCCCTGAAAGTCTCCAGTTACTTGAAGAACCATTAGAAGATTTTATAAATGTAGGAGATAGAGAAAATTCTTTTGAAGCCAAAAGAAAGCCAAAACAAATTGATCAAATAAAATTAGATAGTATGGATAATAAGCTCAAGAGCATGGAGAGCGTGATAGTTGATCAAGCACTTCAATATTCTGGAACTTACGATGGTTTAGATACAAAAGAAGAACAAGAAATTAAAGAAAAAATTCTTTCCCGTCTTGCAGCAGCCTACAGCTTGGAAAAAATGCGAAAAGCTTTGAAGGAGTTTAAAATCAGCCTACAAGCTCAAAGGAACGCGATGAAAGAAAAACCTATAACCGAATACGATGAAGACAAAGAAAAACGAACACCTTCCAAACAAGATAGTAAAAAGAAACCAATCACCGAAGAAGTACCTAAATTGACAACGGACAATGGCAGACACCATGATAAAATCGATATAGACTTCGAGAGCGAACAAGGAGCTGGTCACTTTCTGAATGGACCCATAGAGCCAATGTCAGAAGGTTACATGGGTGGAAGTGGAATGAAGATAAAGCCACATCAAAATGACGGTAATTATCTTTCTTCACTCCTCTTTTACTATTATTATTCATGGACACCCCTCTATACACCTACTTTTTAATTTTCACTAAAATTTACTGGGAAATTAAATCATCTATCACTGCATTAAAACAAAAATATTCTGAAAAAAAACTATTCATGGTGCAATCACTATAAATACTAAACCACCACCATGAATTCTGTAATACACTAGTCCTAATTGGTCAAACTAAGAAACGTGTTTCTATCTATTTCCTATGTCAAGATATTTTTAAAAAATTAAATCTAGTTTCAATGAGACAGTACCAAAATAAAATGTCAATTTTTGCGATTTCCCAAAAGTTGACTTTTTTGAGTTAGTGCATTTTAGAACTTATGAGTTATGTATCAATATGCAATTTCGTATTTTAGTAAATGACCGTATAATAATTTCCTGTTATTTTAGGGAATGAAGGTGGTCAGTGTCCAATTTTGGATCGCATTGTAAGGAGATGTCATAACGTGGACACTTTGGCAGGGGATCACGGTCAACTCTTTCTACCATTGTGCAGTCTTCACCAGATATGCTACCTTTGTGTAAGTTTTTATAAGTAAATTACTGCTACTACTCTCCCTAAATTAAATACTGTTTTAATCGCGATTAAATGAACTTCGAACATTCCAAATCTCCAGAGAAAATTTATTTATTTTTGAATTTAATTGCGGACCATTTTAACACAATTACATATATGCATTTAAAAAAAAGGGTAAAATAATTTTAAAATACGTAAAGCAAGGTCAAAACTATGAACGTCCTCAAGACAAGATCGGGTCTAATTCAGTGAATGTTTAAATCTTGATAGACTACACCCAAAAAGTCCAGATCCTGTCTTGAGTTTACAATGCGACATAAACGAGACATTGGTAAGTGAAAGTTAAAATTTGTGCTGATCAAGAAACAGCACATCATTTTTCCTCAACCTACGGACCGGAATACTAAAGTTCACTTGTGTCAGCAGCGATGGTGCATTAATCATTCCATTCGGTTACTTATTCCTGTATGATTTTGGCATGTCAACATCTTCGTCAGAAAATACTTGTTTTAACACCAGTTTTTTTTTTTTTTTTTTTTCTCAGGGTCCTTCATCTCCAACTGGCTGTGATCTGATATTTGTTTCCGAAGCTGACTCCGTGTGTGGTGGACGTACACAGTGCCAGCAAGCGGCCCGTACAGCACTGATGGCTCTCAGGGAAGACCACGACTCACTAGCTGACGATTTCGAAGGCGAGTGTGGTAGAGACAGCTGCCTGTACCAAGCTATTGAAAACCACTCTGGCTGGCAACATCCCTTCAAACGTTAAATTATATCTCAATCATGTTCCATGCAGCAATCAGAAAAAGTATTCAAACACACCAAATACAACTTTTCTCTTGTTGATTTAACAGTAAAATTTACAGTTTCGTAATGAGGATATTCGGCAGTTTCAGATTATTTTTTTGAATCACTTGACCTATTGTAAAAATAAGTCTAAATGGTTGTTTTAGACAAATATTTAACATCAACGTTTTCTTGAACTTTAACTGTTTTATCAGCATTTACTTTTTAATTTGGATATCTTTTGATTGTTGCGTAGTACAAATAATTGGCCATCAAATCTGGTACGAAACAAGCACGATTAATCCAACTTTGATAGCTGTTTTCTCATTTTTTGCTTATGGTTGTTATTGACTAGGCTTTTTCACAAAAAATATTAATTCACGACTTCATTAAAATGGAACCTAAGGTTCTCTTAGAATTAATTTGATTACAAGTCTAATACTTACATAAAATGCAGCGGTGATTTATAAAACATAATAAAAAATTACATACGTGAACTAGTATGTATAAAAAATGTATCTTGATGTTTTAAGTGTTGTTTAATTTATATTAATAGGACGTATTGATACAAAATATTTATGTATATGTAACAGTTAAATAAATGTCCAAATATTATATTTACATAAATGTTGTTATATCGCATTAAAATATTAATATTATTTTAGTGCGACTATCTTTCACTGTTTAGAATAGATTCGTTTTTTACGTAAGAATAACTATAATAAAAAATCAAAAGTATTAAACATTACGCACTTCTTTACTTAATTTATGTATTATGATTATGTTCATACAGCATTTTACAACATGAACAAAAATTGAACATTGAAAATAAAATTTTAGAGTGTAGCAGAGAAGGAATAAATTTTTATCACGTTTCAATAATACCTAACTTACTAATGACCCTTGTTTTTACATTTTTTTATTTTAATTTCTTGAGACATTAGTTCTAAGATGATGATAATAACTTAGAATATACCATATTAATAATGATATAATAAACTTTTGACTGTTGCATGTTACTTTTTTAAATTTTCTATTTTGAAAAGAAAATATTTTGTATTTATTTTAGGAGGCGAAAATTCTAGTGTCAATAACTTTTTAATTCGTATCAAACCAATACTTAAATAAATTATAATAAAAAAAACATGTTACATAGATAAAACTATTTTATTAAACATATTATATACTTTACTTATTCATAGATAGAAATGAAATATGTAAATTTTAAAATATATAATCAAAATATTTAGCGATCATGATAATTCGAAGAATTATTGATATAAAAAAACAGCCATTATAAGGTGCATTACATAGCATTATATGATATACATACAAGTAAACAATGAATTCATAGAAAAGTACTTAATTTGATGAAACAAATTATTAAATAAAACACATTTAAAATTTGCTTTTTGTAACGTGTGATATACGCGTAACAAGCGTTGCTTGAAATCATGTTTTAGGATTATTTTATTTAAACACTAAATTATTTATGAGCGTGATAAAGATTGTATAAAGATCGTTAGGTACGTCACGAGATCAAACAATGTAGGCAAGTCAAGTAAAGCAACGAATCTTAGCCGAGCACAGTTATTCCATTACGGCGAAAGTTTCAGACATTCATGCAAATGAAAAATTAATCTTATTTTATTATTCGCATAAAACTATTTAAAGTGACGTCTTCCAAGTCAAAGAGTACTATTTTATTTAAATTGTACACGCTTTCTAACAAACTATTTATAAAAATAATTCGTACCTAATCAAATTATTTAGTTGCAAGTTTACGCATATAAATGCATCGATAACCGGGGCGTGCTATAGTTACACCTACAAATTGCAGTAATTTTTTTGGAAAACTTGTTGTTTTCAAACGAAAATAAAACACATTTAAAATTATAATTTTCAATAATAAATACATTTCCAAAAATATTTAGATTAAAAAATAAAGAAATTATATATTTATTTGAGTAATTAACTTTAATATGAAGTATTTTTTTAAAGTAATAGCACGCCTCTAAACATAGTATAAAAAGCCACAATCTTAAAAAGCCAAAATACGTAAGTACCACTATATTATAACATATTGTAAAATATTTTATGCCATATGTTTTTTAATAGGTTTTAATTACGTTTTACCTTGTTCTTATTCACAATTATGTAATTCTTGAATACCTATTAAATGTTGAAAATGTTATTATCTTGAAAGCAAATTAATGTAACTTTAAGATGTAATTTTCACAATTTACACGATATCTATTTTCTGTTTTTAAAATAAATGGAATTAACTGAGATAAATCAACATGCAATTTTATTTTAAACTTATGCATCTAACATAGGTACGTGGCGTGAAATTTACAAAATTCGCAGAACACTCATCGTAAGGAATAGATTAAGCGCACTTCATACGGGACAGAAAACTGTACAGTTTCTTGTGCAGTTTGCAAACTGTCCCGTATAAAGCGACAACTGTATGGAATATTGGATGGTCGACGAGACGTTTGAGTAGGTAGATATTGATATATTGAATGGGAGGGTCCGATGCCTTGCAGGAAACCCGCTTGCACAGCGCGGGTGTAAACTGTGCACCTCTCGATTTAAGCTTAGACTATGATGTTCTCTGCGTAATCTTTACAATGATGTTTGTGTAAAAGCACTTAAAAATAAAAAAGAAGACTTTTCAAAACGTAAAAAAAACAATAATATATTTACATTATTAGCTACATTAACAATTTCCTGAGTGTAAACATACGATAATAACTTAGGATGGCGCTTAAAAAAAATGTATTAGTGTGTCTTTTGACAGACTGTAAGTCTTCTGAACAAGTAACTGTACAGTTTTCTGTCCCGTATAAAGTGCGCTTTAGTAGGTATTGTGAATGAAATTTTAAGTCCGTCCACTGTATAAAATTAGCATTAGAATTTTACAAACGTATCGAGAAAAAAATTTTACTTCTATTAAAAACTGAAAACAAAATAAATAAGTACCTACTATAAAATGTATTTTATGAATAGGAATAGGTACCTAATATTACCTATTCTTGTATAGGTTTTTTATATATCTAGGTACCTACCTGAAAATTTATCAGTTTTTATATACATATAGGTACATACAATGGAAGGTGGATCCGCCACGATGAGAACTCTCTGGTAACTAACTGGATCGGAAAATGGAAAAAGGACTTACCAGAGCTGGACTCAACAAGGGCAGGAAATGACGATGAAGGACCACCAGGAAGGGCAAAGTATCCTGGAATACTCTGGAAACACCACGTCGAACTGGCGCGGCGGGACACAAACGAGGGGCAGCAGCACGCTTTTACTCTATTTAACGGGGGGGGGTTTCGGGAATTGGCTTCTGGAAGCTTGGAGATGGAGCGAGTAAAACGAGGGGATTTTGATGGAAATGAACGAGGGAAGACCAGGTTTCATTTCACAGGTTGGATTTCACAGGAAGAACGAATGATTACGAGGTCGAGGTATTGTTACTGCGCTGAGCGGGTTTTCGAGATGAAGAATTGGAGTTGGAAAACAGGTGACAAATCGGAATGGACTGGGTGAAGGTAGCAAAAAAATTTGGAAGGAATTCGAACTACCTATCACCAGAGAGTATCAATAATGGCGAAACCAGAAGAGCAAAGAGTTATTTCTGACAATTACTTAAAGGAAGCCTTTTTTTTTGAAGCACACAGTAAAAGAGAAAATTTGATTAAAACATTAGGCATCGAAATATTATGTTTCTCTTTTATTGTACAGCTCTTTCTTTTGGCACGGCGCGGCGCGCTGTAAGTACTCTGTCGGACAGCGTCGTTTCTAGAAAAAATACCTACCTACGTTAAGGCTGTTTTTGAGGCCAACAGAGATGTTGGTTTTTCAATATGAAATTCCGCAGTAATTAACAGCCACAAAGGTATGAAAAAAAAATATCACACATCCGTTTTTTTTAATGTTTATGAATTTAATGAAGTAAAAAAAGAAACCATTATCTTTAACTTGTCGTAATATTAGAACTTGTCTGAACCAAGTCAAGTGCAAAGGAAAATGTTACCAAGCGTCATAATAATCTATTTATTTAAAACTGCATGTACAATTACATAGCAAATGTTGCTTTTAAGCAATATCTTCCAACCAACCCTTATATGTAGGTAGGTAAGTGGTTCAATAATAATTATGGTTCAAAGTTCAAACAAATTCTACTATGGCGATTTGTCTCAATTTTCTAGATATTATGTCTTAATTTTTGAGACATAATATCTAGAAAGACAATTTTTTTAGCCTCAGTAACCCTCTTAAAATTCGTTCTAATTAACTGATTTCTAACTATCAATTTGCATTATAATATTTTGTTAATAATTTTAGATTAAGAACTTATGAACTTTTCAGTAAAATTCAGGTATTAATTATTACCCAAGGTTTTAATTTCCCTTTGGAATTTTTAATTCATGGAATTATTTGGAATTCCAAGAATTGAAACCTACGTCATGCCATGCCTATAAGTATTTTTATCCTTTGTAATTTTAATAATCAGGTTAGACTAATCAGCCCAGTGCTATCATGAAAAGTGATAAGATTCGATAACAGTAAATGCTTGGATAGATAATCACTTTGCTAACAATATCATATTATCAATCCACTAGACAAAACATTTACTCTGACAAATGTTAAGATCAATATTATTTTATTTACAAAATTTTATTGTTAGTGTTCTGGATAACAGTGCTTTTGTAAAGATTTGGAGTTCTGAAATAAATTATTGAGTGGTTTGTTGTAATAAGTGATCTGAATATTGAAAATGGCGCAAAACGACGTAAATAATAATTTTCCTGATGAAATATACATAAATTATGCTGCAACGCAAGGTACGCAAAAAAAATCATAATAATGATAACAAAAATCCAAAAAAAAAATCGTACCTAAGATTATTAAATTCTCTATCACCATCAATTTTTTTTTTTTATGGTCCATCAAAAAAAAAAATGTTTTTAATCTAGATAATGAGCAGCCCGTCCATAGGCCACCACCAATCACATTACAGCCTCAAACATTACAAGGTACGTTATATTTTGAAAATAGAAAAAATTATCTATTGATATAAGCAGACATTTTTAGTGAAACCTGTGACTAATAAATACAAAATTATCCAATCAAAAGTGTAATGCCTTATGAATAGATAATTTTGATAGACGTAAAACATAGATATTGATAAAACTGATCATTTATTGATTTGGTATTAAGAACAAGGAATTAAACAGATACATATTAAAATTACTTCAATGCTTGTTTGCAGCTTACACCAAAAATAATATTCCATATTTTTTTATGGGACCATGCCCTCCTCTACTAAGGGAAAAAATGGTAACCTTAGTCAATTCACTTTTTGCACAAAATGTTTTGGATCTTACCAAAATCCAATCCTGGCTGATTTTTTTTTCATAACAGCCTCCACTCATTGAGTGATTTCGATCTATCCGAATATAAATTTTAAAAGAATAGTGCAACATAATCATAGTAATAGTAAAAATACTTCTCTTTACACGTTTTACATACTAAGAAAATCATAATAATGGTACTATTCAAAATATCATTATTTACAGGCCCCACCGCCTGTGAATGAAGCATTTCAATAAAATCAAGTGTCCCGTATAAAAATAGTTGTATTGTGAAAAAGAATTAGAACTTGTTTCAAGAAACTCCATTTAAATGAACCCAAAATGTTTCAGTTCGAGGTGTCAATTAATTTTGAATAATATGAAACTGGAAAAGAAGTCACGTTTTGAAACATTAATATACAAACATAATATAATAGGTAATTTGAATATATATTTTTATACTTACAAAAGTTACAAAAACCCATACTTCGGTTGAATGAAAGTATCGAAATTAGAATGAAAATAACTTGTTCTAGGCGAATGTTTGTATTTTCCACTGCCACGTAGTTCAGAAGAGTTTCAAATGCGTAATCTCTATACAGCCGACTACCCCGGTCCGAGGAGGCCTATTCCAGTGTCCACAGTGGACTGGAGGTCTACAGATCGCTCCCAGTTCATCCCCATCAACGGTCTGGACTTCCTTATTGGAATCACCAGCCTCCTGATACAACAGACCGTCGAGCTGGGAGACAGTAAGTTAACATTTCAAAACTAAATACCTAACAATCTGCAGTTATACAATAAATGGACTTAGATCATAAATTCCTCCATTTATTTTAGAAAGATTGGAAAGTTTTGTTTGGGTCCATAAAATATGTTAATGTTATGAAGGGTATATTCATTTATATATCAAAAACTCAGCAAGTGACAAAACTTATATTATGAGATACGAGCGTTTAAAAAAATTTGAAAT
Organism: Micrasema minimum; assembly: GCA_022494985.1. Classification (NCBI taxonomy): domain Eukaryota; kingdom Metazoa; phylum Arthropoda; class Insecta; order Trichoptera; family Brachycentridae; genus Micrasema; species Micrasema minimum. Next base: position 172,414 of record JAGVSP010000103.1, on the reverse strand, counting down.
TAATTTTCTTGAATTATTGAATTATGAAATTATTGAATTACAAAACAGAAGAGAACGGTTTTCATTGGTATGATTATTGCTTTTAGGTTTATGAATTTACACTTTTAAAGTGAAGTGTTCCACAATTTAAAAAAATTAATTGAATTTTTAAAAATTTCGGAATTCATTGTAATCATAAATATAAAATTTGGGCAATTTTTAAATTACAACATTTCGAGTATGTCTAAATACTTGAACACAAATCTGGAAGCTGGTAAAAATATAAATTGCAGAGACATCTGCAGGCGTTTCCTAGTAATTAATTTAACTCTAAGTAGATACTTGAATATTTATCTAATTGCCTTGTCTGTATAGTGATGAACAGCATAGAGTCAGAGAACCGCTACATCTTGAAAGTCCCCGGTGGCGAGACTCTGTACCTAGCGACGGAACTGTCCTCACCCCTCCAGAGGCTGATGTGCGGGTCCCGGAGAGGATGCGCCATCAGCCTAGCTGACCACACTCGCCAGGAGGCTCTGATCCTCAACCGACGCTTTGCCATGGCTTCATGCTGCTTCCCTTGTCGACTGCAGGTAAGATTGAGTTGATATCAAGCTCCGGTATGTTTTTAAGAAATGAAATAGAGATAATGAAACTTTTTCATTTTGACGTACTGTAGATGATAAAGAAAATTGTGTTTTTTATAGTTTTAATGTAGACATTTTTAAATAAAATAATACTGGAATTATCACAAATCTCTTCATTACATTTCATAGATTAAAAGACAAAATTTGTGTGGGGTGAATTGAAGGGTATCAGGAGGAAACGATTATCGTCAGCTACATCAAATGGTGCAACTCCAGAAACATCCGAAAAAAAAATTTATGCTAACTGTTTTTGATCAGAGCTTTATACGATAAGAGGGTTTTCCAAAAAAAAATTTTACAAATCTAAATCACTCATGGGGTGAATCATAAATATTACATTGCATTCTCAACAAAATTGTGATGTTTTTTTGTCTCTCCTGAAAAATGCCCAATTTGGAGATCCACCATGTTCTTGTGTATCGAGATAATTGAGTTTATAGTTTTGATATACATTATTTTCTATCATACAAAAGATCTGTGTATCAATATCTTCTTTGAAGTCTTATGATTTCCAGTCATCTTTCAATTCAAAACACAAAAAAATTTACTTTAATTATTTTATCTAACACCTTCATTTTATTGATTCCTTTGCAATTTTACAGTATTACAAAGTAAATCATGTACATATTGACACTATGCCCGCCTCTTATAGCGGTAATTATATTTCCAGGAATTACACGTAATTGCTCCACCAGGAGATTACCTTGGAAGAATTGTCCAAGAATGGACTGTCTCTACTGCACTGTTTCTGATAAAAGATCAAAATGATGACCTTTTATATGTAATCGAAGGACCATCCATGAATCCCTGTTGTGGCAAACTAGATGTAGAATTTAAGGTGAGTTAATTTTTTTAATGTGCGACAGGACAGAAAGTTTATGTTTTGTATGCCTACTCCACTGACTAAATTTATGTTTCAGCTCCTAAGTGGGGACTCAATGGTACAACAAGGTATCATTTCACATAGATGGGAAAACCAAGTTGCTAATTTCGTAATGAGTATAAGTTTTCCAACAATGGCGGCGGAACCAAAAATAAAAGCATTAATTATTGGAGCAGCATTTTTACTGGTAAGAAAAAATTGCAACCAAATAATGAGAATTAAAAAATTATTTAATGTTTACATTCAGGATGAAAAATAATATTCATCTTGTAATACAGATTTTTTACACTGATAAAAAGTTAGCCCTCACTAACAACTAATCAAACAATTCAAAATACACATAAATGATTTAGTGCATACAGAGAATAAGAGTGTTTTTGGATACGACAAAGTGCTATCTGTAAAGAGTCACTTTTGCTCACAACGAACATAAGGTTTACTATAGAAGAATGCTGTAAATTTTTTAATAATAATTAAAAATTTCTATAACTAGAAAAAGTATTTGAGTATTTGACTTCGTAATATTTTAACAAGTAGCAAGCAAAAAAATGACAACACACAATAAAAGTTAGCTAAACGTAAACATTATAATAATACGTATACAAAAATATATCATGTTATTTTTAACCTGATTGTAATTTATTATTACTATTTAATTTATTTCTGGGGTAGGTAGTTATTTTTTACAACCAATCATCATATCCCTAGCATGAATTGTTTTGCATCACTTAGAAGTAATGTGATTATATTCAATACACATTGAAAAATACAACTGAACTTTCCAGCCTAACTAACAAAAACTTACCTGTGCTTAAGTCTAGTGTAGGTATTATCTAAAAAAAAAAATTGAGTGATAAAAGTAATGTGGAAAAATAATATTATGGTCTAAAATAGTAATTCTGCACGATAACTTTTTCAGGAATATACATACTTCGTGAAGGCAAAATCAACCAAATGTCTGAGCTTTTGCTGCTGAATGGGTAAACTATATTGGACGTAGTGCAATATTTATTATACAATATTAATATGGAAAATTATAATTTTATTTTGCAATGGATATTTTTATTTTATATTGACGGATTTGTAAAATAAAAAGATATCAAAACAATAAAAAATGCCATTTCTCTGCCTCTCAAAAGTAAAATATAAAATGATTAAGTTAGATGTAAGATGTGTGTCAGCAAAGCTTACCTATTAAATAAAGCTTCTTTAAAATGACAGATCGTCATTTTAGAATTTCTATGAATCAAGTCTGATACCTTGTATAGGACTTGGTTTATACAAGTACTACCATTAAATGACGTCAAACAAATGATTTATATTAATAAAGGAAAAATCTTATCTGGCGCGCTAATATCTTTTTTAAATACAGTGCTTCACATATAAAACTAAAATAATTCATATAGTTTGATAGCTGTCATTCTAATTAAGCTATATTTAATAGACTATAGTACTGACAATAAATTAAAGATTCAACACTATTCATCCAGTCTCTTAGCTTTAAGTTTGTTATAAATTTCTTCACTTTATAGTTAGAAATAATACATAAAAACAAGAATAAAAAAAAAAATTTAATTCAAAACAATAGTAACAAACAGGTATGTTTTAAAAATATTATGTAATACAAAAACAGACAAAGACGATACAAAAAACACACTAGCTTAATTTTACAGTAATGTTATATAAGTACATAATATTTAATATCATATCACCGATAATAAATCAAATTATTGAAAAAATTAAAAAAATGTCATTAATGGACATGGCAGTTTTAACAAAATAAAAAAAGGAAAAATAACTATTCATAAGAATCTTACCCTAGTTTGTACTGACTCACAATTTTTAACTTGAAATAAACTATTTTTTAACATATTTATGGCACTTTCCTCCATAGCGTGCAATATACGCATTAATATTGAATTTCCTTTTGCAGCCTGCGTAATTCATGAACCTGATTTTACCAAAAACTGCTCTTTCTGCCCAACCCTGATCGTGTATTCCACAAATAGACCACATGCATCCTGCAAACAGAAGTAGATTATTAATAATCTACCTTAATATTTATTTAAAATTGAAGATTACAATTTTATAATCTTACCAACAAATCCATTAGGATCTCTGCCGTCTAAACTATACCGATCATTCAAATATATGGCATCTTGAAGAGCTTTCTCTGGAGATTCGGTCCATTCGAGGATTTTCTTAGCCCAATACATTCTCATAAATCCGTGCATCTTTCCTTCTTTCACCAGCTGAATTTGGGCAGAATTCCACAGGTCATCGTGAGTTAATGAATCTCGCAACTGTTCGCGAGTGTAAACATACTCACGCTTATCTTTTCTGAAATGTTACTTTTGAATTTAATTGTATGCATATTTGAAAACTAAATCAATATATTTCATATTTTGCATGAGCTTTACCATTTTCAGTCATTGTTATTAACACAAATATTATGAATATAGAAAAAGGTTAAGGAGAAAAGGTACAAATATAATGAACATACTACTACTACTTTCCCTTATCCGCACCCAATGGTGCATAGGGCACTGCATCGGCACACCAAGTGCAGTGTTTCTTGATCATTTATTACATCAAGGTAAGATATACGTAAGTCATACGCTTCATAACCAGTCCATAATGAACACACATGGTATAAAGCTATGAAGCTTTACTTCAGCATTATTATTATTGCATAAATTATTAAATCGTACAAATACATATAAATAAATGAAATTATAGCTTATACAAACATACCTATGATCATTCAAAGTCGTTTGAGCCCAATTACTTGCACCTTTCAAACTATCATAATGATCATTGTAATAGCAAAAGTTATCTGCAAGTTCTCTTCTGACTATCGCTTCTTCACAGAAAGCGTTCACACTTTCACTACATTTTGACTTATGTTTCTGTACACATAACACAGCTCTTTGGACAGATATTTGTCCTGAAATCAATAAAAAAATTACTAACAAATGGATTCAGTGTATTATATATATATATATTCAACTAACAAATTAGTAAAAAACCATACCAAAGTGAAACCATGGAGAGAGGTTACTTAATGCATTAGCAAGAGGATCGTTTCTTTTAGAAGAAAAATTTTTAAGATTACTTAAACAGAATTTTTCCAAAGTCATTAGTCCTTGTTTTGTACCAGGATTGGCCCAGGAACATGCATCTATTGATTTGTCTACATCCCGTGTCTCTAATGCCTTTTTCCAATTTATATCCTAAAAGATAAGATGAAATATATCTATTGATTAGACTATTTTCTGTAATAACGCCACTTTTCAAAGTGAAATAAAATACATATTTAATAAAACAAAACTAGTTTTTGTCTAAATATTTAAAATAAAGTAATTAAAATATTTACCTTTGGAGTAAATCTACTGTCGTACGGATGTTTTATCACTGGAGGAAACGGTGTTAGATATTCATCCAACTTGGAGTTAATCTTATTTCTGATGGTGCGAGCGGAGTATTCCAATTTCTCAGATGCGATCCAACAAGGCACAATATTATGTGCATCCACTTGTATAAGAGGGACATTTTTTGGAATTTTCTTCTTCACATCTTCCCTCCAGGAGATTGGCAGACGCAGAGGAGAGAAGTCGCAAACTACTGCTCCTATTTTGTGTTCCTTGACCCACGGAGGAATGACATCTCCAGCACTGCCTTCCAGCAAGTGAAAATGAATGTTCAAGGCTGCACATTCCTTGCTAACTTCCTCTAACCCTGAGATAAAAATAAGAACAGTTTTAGAAAGAGATTTTTTCCAGACACTAACATAAAGCACAGGGTTTGTAGGTCAGATGTATCAGGCACAAAGTTGGATTGAACTTCAGAATTTAGGTGCTTACCCTATACAATATTTTAGTACTTACCTTTGAGCAGAAAATCAAAGTGTCTCATAGTGGCGTCCATAAATTTAGGGAGCAGTGAAAAGCAAACGTGTAACGATACATTTGCCTTTAAGGCAAGCTTTTGGGCGAAAATCATTGCCCAATTATCCTGAACTCTGCAGTCTCGGGACATCCAATAAACAACACCAGTGTTATCTTCCGGCATTTCTAATTCGTTTGAAATTATTTTAACACGCTTCTTGTTGAACTTAAAATCCGTGACAGATTTTGCAGTAGAACTTCTGTGTTTTTCAATGGATTTAATGAAATCCAAATTGCTCGCATCCGATTTTTCTTTATTTTCTACATGCGTCAACTTAACCTTCTTAGGTGCAGATGCCATTATTTTACGAATTTGAGTAATTTGTAAACGAAGTAAAAAGTGCATCCACGTAAAATCATAAAATTACTTATGAATGGCAAATATAATATTATAAATACTTCTACTACTTATTATTTTAGAAACTATTACTTTTGGCGGACTTTTTTCTCTCTTTTTATAATTTTATATTTTATTTACATTTCCAGAGATTATTCTTTACTCAGCTTTTACTTGTTTATAACCACAGATAATTAACCACAACCACCACGGACTGGGTCTGATTCCGGGCCGAAAACGACGGAGCCGAGCCATTCGGATTTGACGCCTAGATTACAGGTCATAGGTCGTATTGTCGTGTCCATTTGGTGTCCATATTCATTCTTAATATCGATCACGAAATCTGCATTTATAGCTTTTGTACTTGGAGGAATCACTATAATAATAATAGTTTTGTAAAACCGTAATGATAAAATTTTCGTTGATTTTAATAAAAAAGCTGTGATCTTAAAATGTTTCCGTATTAAGATGAATACAAACATATTATATAAATATTATGCTCTCACCCAGAGAAAAAGCCTAGTGGCGAGATTAAAAAATAAACCAATTATGTAGTCATAATTATTTTTAATTAGATCCACAGATTTTTGCAAAATACATAGACCTCTATCAATTTTAAAAATAATATGTGTAAATATAGTGAAATGTATAGCTTTACTGCTGAGTTTATCTGATGGAGAAATAATTTTGTTTGAAAAATGTTCAAATCAAATACATAATATGGAGGTTCCACTCATACAAAATAAAAATAAACTATGTAATTTTGCTATCCACTAAATTTATTTAGTTGATATATACATTAAACATACAATAAAAAATATAATATCCATATTAAAAAGAATGAATGAATATAACATTAAAATACTAAGGTGTATTATTAATATCACAAAAAGTATTTATAAAATAAAATGTGTTTTCTTACAAATTCATTTTGCTTTTGAGCTTGAAGTTTGGAAAGAAAAATTCTTGTTCTTTATCCTCCGTTCCATCTGGTTTTGAACTATTGAATCCATACAAAAGAACACCTTTTCGACTCCATACAAAACTGAGGATGAGAAACGAGGAAACAAACTAAGATTTTTTATTTCTATCTTCATAATAAAAAGCTTTGATACCTTATTGGTTTAAGGTTTGGAGCCCATTTCCTCATTTCTTATCTTTCGTTTAGTAAAAGGCAGATTTTTTCCTTCTTGATGGGATTCAATACAAAATGAAAAATAAGGAATGAGACAAGAAATTCTTGTGAACTTCAGTAATAAATCATCAGTAGGTACTTTTATATGACACTGAATAAGCATAAAAGGATCTCTTATTATTATTACTACTAATTATTGACTATCAACTCAGCTGGCATTTTTTCATTGTTAAGGCATGCTAAAATGTTATTGACAGCCAAGTCTGACATAGCTGTTCTAGCCTGAATTGAAGCACTACCTATGTGAGGAAATAAATACAACACAATTATTCAGTTTGAATAGAGGACTATCTAAGGGTAAAGGCTCTGGCGAGGTGACATCTAGTCCTGCACCGCGAATCGTTTCATTTTTTAATGCTTCTATTAATGCATCTTGGTTGACCAAAGCCCCTCGACTAGTGTTGATAAAAACTGCCGTACTTTTCATTTTTCTAAAGGCTTCCTTACCAAACATATTTGTTGTGTCTTTTGTCAGAGCACAAGAGCACACAACAAAATCACTATTTTCAAGTAAACTATCAAGATCCACTCTCTGGGCGCCAATGGACAAGGCTTCATCTTTTTTTTCCGAGCGGTTGAAGTAAAGAATTCTCGAGGTATTAAAAGCTTTTAACTTTCTAGCTATAGACTGGCCGATTCGACCAAATCCGACAATTCCAACAGTTGAATTCATAAGTCCTGGTCCAGTCATCCAAAATGGAGACCATGTCTTCCAGCCTCCTGTTTTTGCTTCATTATGCGCCTCTACAAGACGACGGGAAGTGCATAGCAATAGACCGACCTGAAATAAGATTATCAAATATTAAATACAGAACTGAGACACTAAAATAATTTTACTAGACTGAAAATAGTAAGAACCGTCAATTCCGCTGTTGCTTCAGTTAAAACTTCAGGAGTGTATCCAATCTTTATACCTCGTTTTTTACATTCCATTACATCAATGTGATCATAACAAACAGAAAAAGTAGATACGACTTTTAAACTGGAACCTGCAGCATCTAAAAGTTCAGCATCGATTTTGTCCGTCAAAAAACATAATATGGCACTTTTATTTTTAATGTTTTTAAGTATGTAATCACGAGGTGATGGTGTATTTTCACTCCATACTGTTGGTTCACAACTGAAACAAATTGAGAATATAATATTATTTATTACCTTTATAAAAACAACTTGGTAAAATAGAGTGCTTAGGTACTAATTAACAAAACCTATAACATTATTTTGATCCAACTATTCTACCCGAAATCATAAATCTTAAATATTTATGTTTAAATTGTCGGGATGGGCAAAAAACCTATAATTTTTATTATTTAAAAACATCTTCATGTTAAAATCATCACCTTTGTCACAATAAATCGCAAACAGCTAAAAAATATCAAAGCATGTTAGTTATATAACCTTACCATTTTTTTAGCAAATCTAATCCAGCAGCACTAATATCAGGTCTGGTTACCAGAACTTGAGGTTTTTCCATGTTGTATATTTTACTAGGGTGTAACTTAACAACTTGCCGTGCTTTTATGAGGACTAGTCTATTGCTAAATCCATAGATATGACAAGATGTAGAAAAAGAGTCGAAGAGAGAAATTTATACAGTAGGTTCAGATAGGTTGGGTTTAATAAAATAATATATAAATCAAATGGCTATTTAAAAGCAATATTCTTTATAATAGGTTATGAAATTTATACAGTAGGTTAATGATAGGTTAGGTTAAATAAAATAATAGTTATGAAATTTATACAGTAGGTTAATGATAGGTTAGGTTAAATAAAATAATAGGTTATGAAATTTATGCATGCAGTAGGTTAATGATAGGTTAGGTTAAATAAAAAAATAGGTTATGAAATTTATACAGTAGGTTTATGATAGGTGAGGTTTAATATTATAATTAACAGCCAAATAGATTTTTAAAAACGAAATTTGTGAAGGCGTAACCAAATGAAGGCGTGTCCAACCAATCACAGCTTACACCTACACACCTACACATTCTACAATCCATAGAGTAAAAATATTTTGAAATTTTGACAGCTGCACGGCAAGTTGTTAAGTTACCCCGATTGCCCAAAGAGTACATTTTAACCTCGTGAGTCAGCTGTCAGCTGTCAAATGTAAACAACGAAACAACTACTGTCAACTGTCATCCGTCGTTTATGGTCGTTTTGGACAGCTGATTTTCTAGGAAAATCTTTGGAATTGCGTTCACGATAATTACGATTTACGATATTTGACTTTGAATTGAAGACCATTGAAGGCATTGAAGACTGAACATATTTTACTTTGAACTTTGAACCACTTTGAACTTGAAAGGTGCTTGAAAGTTGTCATGATGTATTAAAAAATTGTTTGATGCGATTACCATAATAATTAGTGTCATGATAAGTTTTAGTTATTTTAAAGTTGTATTATTCACCGGCTCGTATTTTATAAGCTATCTCTTGTAATTTCCAGCTAAGTAAATGTTTTATTTCATGCTTTCTTGATAATTGACGTGAATATTCGCCCAATGTATTAAAATACCAATGAAAATCTAATAATTGTAATTATTGACTCCTCCATCAATATTGCAACTTTTAAGAAAAAATGGCATCTTCTAAGGTAAGTAGAATTCCGAGATATTATCTATACCTTTATAAGTATAGGCTTAATAATTCTTTAAGTATTTGACGACTTCATTAAAAACAATGTTACCTATCATCATCATCAGATTTTTTCCCCTTTTTTAATTACACTTTCTTAATTACAATTCACATCTCAACACAGACTAGATGAATACGGATATCTAGGCCTTTAAAATGGGTTATGACCTGTCATTGGCTGAGTTAAGAGGCCACTTAATGTTTTACAACATTCCCTATACTTACCGCCTAGTATTTTATACAACTTACCGGCTTTATTATTCTCAAACAATTTATTCTATGCGCAATCTATAGTAAACACTTCTATCAGCAAACATCAACTAGCTACCTTGGTATATTATGTTTTGAAAATTTTCTATTTTTTATTTAACTTAAACAATGTGTTTTTTTATTTCTATTGAAAAAAAATAGTTAATATTGTTAACATCAAGAAGTCACAATATCTCACTTATACTTTTAATCCTTAAAATGTTATTTTTATTAACAAATTCAATGGTCACATTAATTATTTCAGTTGGAGTTTATCGTTGAGAACATAAAAGATGGCAAAGAATTGAAAGACACTCTTTTAAAGCATCCTGAAATATCAAATGTGAGTATAAATTAAGTATTTACCTTGCATAGTATTTGTCAATTTACACAAAAGCTATCCTGAGTGTTTATGGCATATTGTAATATTTTTTTCCCTTCAATTAACCCTGTAATGCATACCCCCTTTAGGCGGAAATCAGTTCCTCCATGATTATATTTTATAGTGCTTGGAGAAACCGCATTTGTGTGGTCCGCCTGAAAGCGGAGCAACCCATTACTTCCCTTATTTTAAAAATAATATTTTTAAATAAAGTAAAAGTGGCGCTAAAATGAATAGATAAAACATCACATCACATTACTCTTTCGATAATTATTATTTGCTCTTATTGTTTATATAATTTTGGGAAGAGCAAGATTTATGAATCTTGGCCCTACCTTGGATGTTCTAATGTGGAAAGTTCTTGATTTTGTTTATTTGTGCCTTTGCAGGCTGAAATACTAAAAAATGAAATAGTCATCATTGAGACTGTTTTGCCCTGCAGTGTCGCTGGTGATTTAATTCAACAAATCACTGGAAATCGCGCTGTACTTCAAGGATTTGGAGGTTAGTTCTTTTGTAATATCTACTCAATGGAACTTGCGTAAAAACTTGTAGTTTAAAAAAAAATAATTGTGCTGCAGATATTGAGAAGTTGCAGAGATTTTAATGCGCAAAAGCACTGTAATAATTAATTTTATTTCATTAATCAAAAAAAAATCTACAATAAACAGAATAATATATTTTTTTTTAATAGTATATTATTTATTATATCAAAATACTTGCAAAACGATTTCATTAAACTGCTGTATCTTCAAAAACTTTTGGAATTTTCTACACTCTGACATTTTTCTTTCGCCCGTAATGTAACACACATTTTTTCAGTAACTTATTGAATGCATTTAGACATAATATACAAGGCTATTTTTTAGTCAGTTAACAAAAAAAAACCCTGAATTCAGTATCGTTAATAGGGCCCCCTTAATGGGGCTAGATTTATTATTTTTATTCCTATAAGTTTTACAATTACGCACACCCTATTCACAGCTGGTCATCTGAGTTCATACGCGGCGCGGGGGGGGGGATGCTCCGCCTAGGGGTGACCAAGTCTTTACTATTTCTGAGGAATCATTTGGGTGCACTTTTTTTTATTTGAGAAAGGACATGTTTTTTTATTGAAATGGGTTCTATTAACGATACTGAATTCAGGGTTTTTTTTTGTTAACTCACTAAAAAATAACCCTGTAGAAGGGTAGTAAACATTTTAATTAATTCCAACATTGTTTTTTTTTCCATAATATCCATATTTTCCAATACTCTAACTCTCACTAACTGGATTGGATTTTTAAAGTATATTTTTGTTTTTGAACCATTTTAGAGGGTGGAACAGCTGTTGCGATGATGGAAGGTAACATATCAAGAGGAATCATTAGACTATCTGGAGATGCGACAGGAAATACAGGGCTAGTAGATGGAACTATAGATGGATTACCACCGGGGAAGCACAAACTGAATGTTCATGTTGCAGGTGATATTTCACAGGTTCAGTTAGCTTTATTTTATTAGTTAGTTGTTTTAGAATTATCTATCATGTTTTAGGCACTATTTAAAAAAAAAAAAAAATCTCAATACTGTCTGATTTTATGATAATCTCATTTTAATCCATAACTAATATTAGCTTATTTTAGGGCTGTGATTCTCTAGGACCTGTTTGGAAACCAAAAGGAGAACTTGGAAATATAATAGCTGAATCAAACGGCAGAGCTACTTTTAAATTTGTTGTTCCTGAATTACAGGTATATATATAATAATCTCATCATTTTATTTTATTAGAGAACATACGGCTTACATAAATGAGAAAAAAAGTACACAGTTAGGAAATAAAAAATAGAAGCCAATTACAAGTTCTCTTAAATGATTTACAAAACATAAAAAGTCAAAGAATAATAAATAAGTTGAAAAGTTTGAAAAAAGATTTTTTAAAAAATAACAACATTGAGCAGGTTCAGCTAGCACTACTAACACACTCCGTTGGAACTACAAAACTAAATCATCCTTCAATATTTTATCACGTTAATAACCAATATATAGGTTATATTGTATAATTAGTTACTTTTAAAAATTTCTCACTAATTAGTCTAATTAATAGTCATACTTGAAATAAAGGATTTACATGATATTTTTTATTTGTTAAATGATTATTCTCAAGCTTTAGTGTAATTTTAACTATGTTATATCATTTTAGATCAAGGAAATAGTCGGTCGCTCGCTTGCAATAGCAACTGAAGACTCTTCTAAAAAGTAAGTAAACATCGATTAAAAATGTTAATTGTTGAGAATAATGCTCTCTTATAAAATTAAACCAATTATTTTTTGAAATTGTATGCGTATAGTTCGCTATGTTATAGCAGCTTTTTAGGTGAGGTCTTGATAAATGAAACTCAATATTTTACTTTCACATGTAAAATAAATAAACATATAAACAATAAGACGAAAATATTTACAAACATGTTTTTGTGAAATTTATCTCATGATCCTACATAGTCAACTAATTAATAAAGTTGACATGGATTATAATGTGTGTATGTATTTTTTAAATTTCTGTATATCTTGCTAAAAATAAATTAGTTTATTCTTGTTTTCTTAGGCTGGCGTGTGGAGTGATTGCACGATCAGCAGGACTTTTTGAAAATAACAAAAAAATTTGTGCCTGTGATGGAGTTACATTGTGGGATGAAAGAAATGTCCCAGCAGCTGGAAAAGGAAGACGTACACACGAAACAATTTATGGCGATAGTCAAAAACATAAACTATAATTAGGTACTTTCTTTTTTTTGTGATATGGAATGGAAATGGTTATGGAAATATCTAATAGCACAGAATATTTTATATTTTTTGTCACAGTGGTCAATTAGGTTACTATTAATGTTTCTGGTTTACTATTAAACTCCATTGTTGACAAAAACAAAATTGAGTTTAAAACAATAAAAAACGAATACCTAATGTTTAATTACTTTCGCTTTATGATTACCACCAAATTAAATTTTAGTTTAAGTTAAGATTTGTAAAATAATATTTTTTTTTAAACTTTAAATCACCGTGCAATAGGTACTTAATGTAGACACTGGTTGCAAATTGAGGTGATATGTTATCCATTATTTTATCTTTTAGATAACAACTAACGTCATTTAAACACAATAATAATTCATTAATATTTTTTATTGACATTACTTGATGAATTATTTCAAAACAACTCATAAAAGCTAACCTAAGTACCCTCTAAGTTAAAATACTTGGTCGGCTTCCACTGATTTATTTGACTATTTATTTAGGTAGATTGATGTATTTTTTCTGACTGCTTATTTAACATAACTATTTTGGAAAACAGAAAGTGCAACAAATAAACCTGCTTCTATTACATAATTGAATAAAACTGTTTATTCTGTATTCTAAAAATAATGTTAAAAGTATGTATATATAATATGTTAAATATTATAAATTGTTACCTTTTAAGAATACCTACCGAAAATGCAATAATATATTTCGTACTTTTGCTAAACTGTTTTATTATTTTTTATGTGCATAGATAATTATTTGACCATTCATTTCAAATAGGTAATACTTTAATGTATAAATTAAATAAATTTAGACCTTTTTAGATTTAATACATTATATTATAACAGTGCGCTCACTAGGGTGACGTAACAAAAAGTTTCTGTGGTTGGCAAGACATGGTGACAAATAATAAAATAATTTACACAATTAATAAAAAATTCTACAAAGATATAATATACAAAAAATATACTATCTAAAATGTACGTCGGCGTCAGTCTTATGTCAATGTGGCGAATCTGTAAAATGGCAATTTGAGATGATATTAAAATTTGAAATTATAAGCGTAGGTATTTCAATTATAATAAAAATAAATTATATCTGTAGCTAACAATCTACTTACTATTTTATGCTACTCGAATGATAATTGAAACAGGTTTATGATCCTAGTTACACATAAAATCTTCATCGTTTTAAAATAACATTTTTGCATCCGCAACTTTGGCGTTGTACCAATGATATGATATTAAAGTCACTGACCAACTCCGGGAGAAAAACTTATCTCATTTTTCGAAATTCATGATTCCACTGCGAGCATTGATAAAATTAATTCAGGTCAGTTCAATATCCTGAACTAACTTTCAGTCAATTCAATATCCTGAACTAACTTTCAGTCAATTCAATATCCTGAACCATTGTACTGATCATCTTGCCTTTATTTGAGTAAATGATAAAAGGATTCTACGCGCCGCTTTGCGGTAGTAGCGTTTATCGATTTAAGAAAAACAGTTTCCTCTAACCCATAGGTTCCCAAACTTATTTGACCCATGGCCCCCCTTTCAGACACAAAATTACACAAGGCCCCCCCTGGAAATTTACCTTTTTTAAATGAAATAAAACAGAAAAATGTAGTGGACTTACTTTTTATACATTTAATTATAGTGTCATAAACAAGATACGAAAACGCTTAAATTGTTTAGTTAATGATATCTTTTAAATAATCCAAATGAGAAAGACGAACCTGATGTACCTACTTTCAATTACAAACCTAATGTAAAATCATCAAAAAATGGATTTAATTATGAGTGAATTTTTTATATTTCTTAAAGGTATTTTGAAAGAAAAAATTAATTAGGCATAAAGGTAATTATTATTAGTAAATAATATAATAGACAATGTAAACCGACCGTCATAGGCCCATATCGGTCGATTCATGAACTACATTTGTGTACGCATATGATTTGAAACATCACAAAATCATAGATGATATTTATTATGTACGTATATAGGTATATCCTGTAATAACAGACTTTAAAAATTCTATAAAGTAATAAATACATTTTAGCACCTCGTGGCCCCCTGTTTGCTTCTCAGGGCTCCCCTACTCCCCCAGAGCCAGAAAAGGCCCCCTCAGAACTCTCCAGGGCCCCCTGGTGGGCCAGGTGGCCCACTTTGGGATATTATATTGTCTACGGACGAGTCAGTCGGTCACAAAATGGCCGCCAGTGACTCGAAGGCGCCCGTGCGCCAAGTAAAAAGAGTTCAATTTGGTATTTTAGCTCCAGATGAAATCGTAAGTATCATTTTAATGAGTTGTAGCTGCCCCATTAAATGAATCGAAACAAGGAAATTGCATCTAGACGCTACATTTTAGTCGAAACCTCTGCTAATATGTTCGGCCCGCTGATGTGTTTATGCTGCGTGCAGTTTACCTATTGTCCTTTGACAAATGCGCGGATGAAGCCAGCCAACTATTTTTTTAGCAATGTTGCTAAATATTTCATAAAAGTATTGTATATCGAAATATCTTAGAAATATAAATGCATCATGGGTCCTTGGTGCATCGACACCATGCCTAGTTTCAAAACACTTTTGGGTTACTTAACGTTTTACGCTATGTTCATTCGGTTTTTGTGTTCTAATTAAACAAGGTTAATATTAACCTATTATTACTATATTACAACCTCCTTGTATGAACCGAATCGCGGTTACTTCATGTCTATTTATTTGTTCTTTGACATGAATAATACAATATTTGTTTAATTGTGTTTCGGAGAATCCCCTTTCCGAGCGAAAAATTTTACATTTTTTAAAAATAAACACATTATGATAGCATGAAGCATCAATTATTAGCACAATCCTGTTATTTTTTTTTGCATAATAACGTGCCATGACCTATTGACACATTTTGTTCTCTGTTGGTGTACATCTATAAATTATATTAATATTTTATTATAGCGACGTATGTCAGTTACGGAGGGGGGGATACGGTTCCCCGAGACGATGGAGGGGGCCGCCCCAAGCTGGGGGGGCTCATGGACCCCCGCCAGGGAGTGATTGACCGCAACTCGCGCTGCCAAACATGCGCTGGTAACATGACAGAGTGCCCCGGACATTTTGGCCATATTGACCTTGCCAAGCCTGTCTTTCACATTGGATTCATTACCAAGACCATTAAAATACTGAGATGTGTTTGCTTCTACTGTTCCAAGCTGCTTGTCAGCCCAGTAAGTTCATATATCACACTTTTGGAATTGAAACAACCTAATTTAAAATGTCTCGAATAAGTCATCATAAAATGATAAAAATAATATTATACCCATCATTCCGTATTTAATATATTGTATATATAATAATGATGTTCAATGATCGATGATTGATGGATACTTAGGTCCTTAACAATATAAAGAAATTAACGAAAGAATACACGGTGTCCGAATTTCCTTGCTTTAATTTTGAATTCCTAAAAATAACCTACTTTGAACAAGGCCGCATTCTATTCTTTGAATAAATAGTTATATATTTAAATCAATAATTGGTTTAGTAACAAAATATTTAAAAATATGATCATTTGTTTTTTTCAGACGAATCCCAAAATAAAAGAAGTTGTCATGAAATCAAAAGGTCAGCCAAGAAAACGACTCGCTTACGTGTATGATCTATGCAAAGGCAAAAACATCTGTGAGGGAGGTGAGGATATGGACACAGGAGCAGAGGGGGGCGCTGAGGACCCCGCCGCGCGCAAGGGGGCTGCAGGCCATGGGGGCTGCGGTCACTACCAGCCCAGTATCCGACGTGCTGGACTTGATCTGACTGCTGAGTGGAAACACGTCAATGAAGATTCACAAGAGAAGAAAATCACTATCAGTGCAGAGCGCGTCTGGGAAATACTTAAACACATAACGGGTTGGTAGATTGTATTATGGAAAGTTTTAAATATGCATAGCGAATTAAAAAAATAATAGTATTCGGAAATGGATATATTTTATTAAAGCTAAATTTGTTAAATTTATTCTTTCAGATGAAGAATGTTTTATTTTGGGTATGGACCCAAAGTTTGCAAGACCTGATTGGATGATAATCACAGTAATGCCTGTACCTCCGCTGTCTGTACGTCCTGCTGTAGTTATGTTCGGAGCAGCTAAAAATCAAGATGATCTCACCCACAAACTCTCCGATATTATCAAATCCAATAATGAACTAATACGTAATGAACAAGCTGGCGCCGCTGCTCACGTTATTCAAGAAAACATTAAAATGTTACAGTTCCATGTAGCAACATTTGTTGACAATGATATGCCTGGTATGCCTAGAGCTATGCAAAAGTCTGGGAAACCTCTAAAAGCTGTAAAAGCGCGCTTGAAGGGAAAGGAAGGGCGCATCAGAGGAAACCTTATGGGAAAACGTGTTGACTTCTCTGCCCGAACTGTCATTACTCCTGATCCTAACCTGCGAATTGATCAGGTCGGAGTACCGAGATCCATTGCTCAGAACCTCACCTTCCCAGAGTTAGTGACTCCTTTCAATATTGACAGAATGCAGGAGTTAGTGCGGCGTGGTAACTCTCAGTACCCTGGAGCCAAGTATATTGTCCGAGACAATGGAGAACGTATTGACTTACGTTTCCATCCCAAACCATCTGACCTTCACCTGCAATGTGGTTATAAAGTAGAGAGACACTTGCGAGATGACGATTTGGTTATCTTCAATCGACAGCCAACTTTGCATAAGATGAGTATGATGGGACACAGAGTGAAAGTATTACCCTGGTCTACATTCCGAATGAACCTCAGTTGTACCTCACCGTACAACGCAGATTTTGATGGAGATGAGATGAATCTACATGTTCCGCAGTCCATGGAAACTCGAGCGGAGGTAGAAAATATTCACATTACTCCCCGTCAGATTATTACTCCTCAAGCTAATAAACCTGTCATGGGCATTGTACAAGATACGTTGACTGCTGTTCGTAAAATGACAAAACGTGATGTTTTCATAGAGAAAGAACAGATTATGAACATTCTTATGTTTTTACCTACTTGGAATGGTAAAATGCCACAGCCTTGTATTTTAAAACCCAAACCTCTGTGGACTGGCAAACAAATATTTTCTTTGATTATTCCTGGAAATGTCAACATGATTAGAACCCATTCAACTCATCCTGATGAAGAAGATGATGGTCCCTATAAGTGGATTTCACCGGGTGATACTAAAGTAATGGTAGAACACGGAGAGCTGATTATGGGTATTTTATGTAAAAAAACATTGGGAACATCTGCGGGATCTCTTCTTCATATTTGTATGTTGGAGTTGGGACACGAGACAGCAGGTAGGTTTTACGGAAATATTCAGACTGTGGTTAACAATTGGCTTCTTCTGGAAGGTCACTCCATCGGTATTGGAGATACAATTGCTGATCCGCAAACATACATTGAAATTCAGAATTCTATCAAGAAAGCCAAAGAGGATGTAATAGAAGTTATTCAGAAGGCTCACAATATGGAACTTGAGCCAACACCCGGTAATACACTGCGACAAACTTTCGAGAATCAAGTGAATCGTATTCTCAATGACGCTCGAGACAAGACTGGAGGATCAGCCAAGAAATCTCTTACTGAATATAACAACCTCAAGGCTATGGTGGTTTCTGGATCTAAAGGCTCCAACATTAATATCTCTCAGGTTATTGCTTGTGTAGGTCAGCAAAACGTTGAGGGTAAACGTATTCCATTTGGGTTTAGGAAAAGAACGCTGCCTCATTTTATCAAAGATGATTATGGGCCTGAGTCCAGAGGTTTCGTAGAAAATTCATATCTTGCCGGTCTGACACCTTCAGAATTCTATTTCCACGCTATGGGAGGGAGAGAAGGTCTTATTGATACTGCTGTAAAAACTGCTGAAACTGGATACATCCAGAGAAGGCTCATTAAGGCTATGGAGTCTGTAATGGTACATTATGACGGCACTGTACGAAATTCAGTAGGACAGTTGATCCAGCTTAGATATGGTGAAGATGGTTTGTGCGGGGAAACTGTAGAATTCCAAAGTTTACCTACAATTAAGTTGTCCAATAAAGCATTTGAAAAGAAATTCAAATTTGACCCCTCCAATGAAAGATATTTGCGTAGAATATTCACAGAAGATATTATTAAAGAGTTAACAGAATCTGGATACGTCATAGCTGACCTGGAGAGTGAATGGGATCAACTGTGTAAAGATCGGGAAGCATTAAGGCAAATCTTCCCAGGAGGAGAATCTAAAGTAGTACTTCCTTGCAACCTGCAGAGGATGATTTGGAATGTACAAAAGATCTTCCACATTAACAAGAGGCTTCCAACTGATCTCAGCCCGATCAAAGTAATTCAGGGAGTCAGAGATCTTCTACAAAAGTGTATCATTGTGGCTGGTAATGATCGCCTTTCTAAGCAAGCTAATGAAAATGCCACTCTTCTTTTCCAATGTCTAGTTCGTGCAACACTTTGCACTAAATATGTCTCCGAGGAGTTCAGATTATCGACAGAAGCTTTTGAGTGGCTTATTGGTGAAATCGAAACTCGTTTCCAACAGGCACAGTGTAATCCTGGTGAGATGGTAGGAGCTTTGGCTGCTCAGTCTCTAGGAGAGCCTGCAACACAGATGACACTGAACACTTTCCATTTTGCTGGTGTATCTTCTAAGAACGTAACTTTGGGTGTACCTCGATTGAAGGAAATTATTAATATTTCTAAAAAACCTAAAGCTCCTTCTCTAACTGTGTTCTTGACGGGCGGAGCTGCTCGTGATGCAGAAAAAGCCAAGAATGTCCTTTGTCGTCTGGAACATACTACACTTAGAAAAGTCACAGCCAACACCGCCATTTATTATGATCCGGATCCTCAAAATACTGTTATTGCGGAAGATCAAGAGTTTGTCAATGTTTATTACGAAATGCCCGATTTCGATCCTACAAAAATATCTCCTTGGCTGCTCAGAATTGAGTTAGATCGTAAGAGAATGACTGATAAGAAGTTAACCATGGAACAAATTGCGGAAAAGATTAATGCCGGATTCGGGGATGACTTAAATTGCATATTTAACGATGATAACGCAGAAAAACTAGTTTTACGTATTAGGATTATGAATAGCGAAGAGAATAAATTCCAAGATAACGAAGAAGAAACGGTTGATAAGATGGAGGATGATATGTTCTTACGTTGCATAGAAGCTAATATGCTCTCAGACATGACATTGCAAGGTATCGAAGCCATCGGTAAAGTATATATGCACTTGCCCCAAACTGACAGCAAGAAACGAATCGTGATAACAGACTCAGGAGAATTCAAAGCTATTGCTGAATGGTTACTTGAAACTGACGGAACTTCCATGATGAAAGTTTTGTCGGAAAGGGATGTGGATCCAGTCCGTACATTTAGTAACGACATTTGTGAAATATTCCAAGTACTGGGAATAGAAGCTGTGCGTAAATCTGTGGAGAAGGAAATGAACACGGTGCTGCAGTTCTACGGCCTTTACGTAAACTACCGCCATTTGGCCTTACTGTGCGACGTGATGACTGCCAAGGGTCACCTTATGGCCATCACCCGTCACGGAATCAACAGGCAGGATACCGGAGCCCTCATGAGATGCTCCTTCGAGGAAACTGTCGATGTGCTCATGGATGCTGCGTGCCATGCAGAGGTGGACCCTATGAGAGGAGTGTCAGAAAATATCATCATGGGACAATTGCCTCGAATGGGAACTGGTAAGCAACTTGCTTCTGATTTAAAAATAATTCTATTGATTTGCACTCTCAATTTTGTTAACATCCTATATTAGATTGTATTTCCAGTTCCGTGGTTGGATAATATTATTTTTATCATTAGGTTGCTTTGATCTTCTCTTGGATGCAGAGAAGTGCAAAGGAGGTATGGAGATGGGAGGCATG
This sequence comes from Micrasema minimum, assembly GCA_022494985.1. Taxonomy (NCBI): domain Eukaryota; kingdom Metazoa; phylum Arthropoda; class Insecta; order Trichoptera; family Brachycentridae; genus Micrasema; species Micrasema minimum. The sequence continues at coordinate 151,465 of JAGVSP010000103.1, read as the reverse complement.
GGAACTGGTCTAGGAGCCAGTATGTACTTCGGCACCCCCTCCCTCACTCCCCACAGCCCTTGGAATGCTCAGGGTACTCCAGCCTATAGTGCTGGAACTAGCATGTGGTCTCCAGCACAGTGTAAGTATTACTGTCCTCTTTATTATGTTCGAACCTATATATTTTTACATATTGTAAATGTTTGGTGTAATCATTTATAAACCTTTTCAACTATAAACTTATTCTTTACAATGGACAGACAGACAAATTGCTTTGAACTCCTGTCAGGTACCTACCTACTAGTGTAAGGTGAAAAGTTCTCGGCCTGACACAGAGATGGTGTTGCAATCAGCAAAACATGTTTCCTGCCTGGGTGCACGTGTCATTAGTTCGTATGACAAGTTTCAACTTGTTCTCTCAAGTAGTTTGATTACACTCATTTTTGCAGTAGACTGCTTGCGTGTTTTTCATTAAAATTATTTAACTTGAATATTAAGCGCCATGCTTGGTATCAATTTATTTATTCATGCCCATGGGGCTTTTATAAAACAAATGTAAGTTTAATACCAAAGCAAGGCTACATACATAATATAATTTTAAGAGAAAAACAGAAAAGAAAAAAAAAATCTATAGACAGTCATCGAACAAGGATCACTTGTTCGGTGATAAACAGTAATGACAGTAAGAAGTAATGTAATGTATTGTTTGTTAAATCTGCATTTCATTAGTGTGAAAGATATCGATGGTATCACCTAGTTCACTATACCCGCCAGCTCCGCGCATCCCTCCCAAGTCAAGTCCACGTCCCGCAGCTCTGACGCAAACTGCCGACGAATTGTCAACAGTGGACGACCGGGACGCCGAGAACCTGATGCCTTGTAAAATAGGCAAGCATGGTTAAGGCTCTCGGGAGGCATACGTAGTATATGGCCTAGCCAGCCGAAACGCCTTCGCCGGATGACAGTAGATACCAAGGGTTGCTGTGTCCGTTGCCTCACCTCTGTGTTCCTTACAAAGTCAAACCACCGCACACCTAAAATTCTTCTAAGACACCTATTCTCAAAACTTAGTATTCTGCTGTCTTGGGCCCTAGTTAGGTGCCACGATTCGCAGCCATAGAGAAGAACAGGTGTGATGCAGGAGTTATAAAGGCGGCATTTTGTTTTAACCGAGTAAATATCCGATCTCCAGACAGCTTTCATACTGTTGAATGCGGCGCCCGCTACTCCAAGCCGCACTCCCAGTTCTTTCTGAACTCTGCCGTTTTCTGTCATGTACGCTCCCAAGTATTTGAAGCTCTCGACCCTTTCGATGACTTGTCCCGACAAAGCCAGGGGGATCTGGGCATCTTGACACGAGCTGTTACACATGACATGGGTTTTACCAATGTTGATTTTTAAACCCATGCACGTGGAGTGCCAATTAAGCCTATCAACAATAATTTGAAGGCCCCCGACTGATTCGTCAATAAGGACGGCGTCATCAGCGTACTCCAGGTCGCAGAGCTTTTGGGAGGGGGAGATGGATATTCCTCGGTCTGGCGGAATTGACATCCTCAGGATAAAATCCATGAGGATTATAAACAGAAATGGGGCAAGGACGCAACCCTGTCGCACTCCGGTGGTGACCTCAAACCAATCTGAGACAACATCGTCAATTCTTACTCGGCATTCGCTATCAGTGTGAAGGGCTTTGATTAGTCCGATCAGTTTCGAAGGCACCCCATATGCTTCCAGTATTTTCCAGAGTGTTGGTCTGTGCGGGCTATCAAAAGCTTTCTCATAATCCACGAAGCAGAGAGCCAAAGAAGAATTGAATTCCTGGCTCTCTTGCAGAATGCAGCGTAGGTTATGCATGTGATCCGCACAAGACCTACCAGGCAGGAATCCTGCCTGATTTTCTCTTAATACCCGCATGATGGGGGCACGAACTCTCTGCAGTATAATATGTGCTAGCACCTTCCCTGGAACACTGAGTAATGTGATGCCGCGATAGTTGTCACAGATTAATGGATCGCCCTTCTTATACAACGTGATAATTTCTCCATTCATATCACCTAGTTAGTATTTATATACCAGGCCGTGTATCAAAGATCATTCATTATTTTGTATACCTATTAGCAAGCAGTCAGCTATTTTCTTTGTATTGACAATTTGTTGAATAAATTAACTTAAATAATACTTTGTGGGTGTTTTCTCTGCTTCTACTAGGTATTTCACACTCCTTTAAAAGACATTTCAAATTCAAAAGAATGAAATATTATCTGTATAAATAAGAATTTAAACAAGCAAAGCATCATAATCAATTCCAAAAAGTACTTGGTTTACAGTGATGTTGCATTATTATAATTGAAAAAATGCACGTTTTTCGAGTTAATCATAAATGCTGTTTTAATATTTCAGTCAGCAGTAATATGACACCTGGAGGTCCATCATTCTCCCCGTCTGGGGCTTCAGACGCTTCCGGCATGTCCCCGGCGTACAGCAGCTGGTCTCCACAGCCCGGCTCTCCTGGCTCCCCGGGACCCTCCATGTACATTCCATCGCCTGCAAGTGCTTCGCCGCATTATTCTCCAACCAGCCCTCACTTTCAACCTGCCTCACCCAGCATCACTCCAACATCTCCCAACTGTACTCCTACCAGCCCTCGGTACTCCCCCGAATTATTCTCCCAGCTCCCCAGTGTACTCGCCGGCATCCCCTGGGTACTCTGCTTCATCGCCTCGCTACCCCAACCCCTCTCCTACATCGCCGTATTCCCCCAACTCTCCGCACTACTCTCCTTCGTCTTCCCATTACTCACCTTCTAGTCCTTCTTACTCCCCCACATCTCCACGGTACTCGCCCGCCTCCCCGAGCTACGTGGCAGGCTCCCCCTCGTACTCGCCCACCAGCCCGGTATACTCCCCTGCCAGCCCGGTGTACCAGCAGACCTCTTCGGCTTATTCCCCTGCGTCACCCGGATACTCGCCCAACAGCCCTGCCTACAGCCCAGCCTCGTCCAACTACTCTCCATCATCTCCCAACTACACTCCCACCACGCTCCCTTACTCTCCATCCAGTCCCTCCTACTCCCCGAGCTCCCCCCACTACTCCCCCACATCCCCGAGCTTCTACTCGAGCTCCTCTCCCAAGTATTCTCCCACAACACCCCCAACTATTCCCCCACGTCTCCGTCCTTCGCGGGAGGTAGCCCCACGTACTCCCCCACGAGCCCGCAGTACTCCCCGAGCAGCCCGCAGTACTCCCCGTCCAGTCCCGCATACTCATCGTCCCCCCAGCATGCGCCCAGCACCCACTACTCCCCGTCCTCCCCCCCCTACTCCCCCTCCTCGCCCAACTACTCCCCGTCCTCCCCCAACTACTCCCCCTCCTCCCCTGCCTACTCCCCCTCCAGCAAGTATTCTCCGACATCTCCCACCTATACCCCAACATCTCCCAACTACTCCCCATCGTCTCCAGCCTACTCTCCCACTCCCGCAGGACCTACCACATACTCTCCTACCTCACCTAATTATTCTCCCGCTTCTCCAACTTATGATGATTCTGATGATATGTAATTACAGATGTTTCATTTACAACTATTATAAATTATTTTTAGTTAAACATTACGTATTCATTATTTACATTTACATGGGACTTTGTAATATTGTCACATTATTGTTTTTATGTTACTTTGTGCCTTTGATTCTTAGTCTCTTTAAAGATCTCACTCTGCATTTCATAAATAAATACTGGACCTTAATTGCTCAAATTTCTACATGTTTTATAATATGGCATCCAGCTAAGCTATTCTATAGCAGTAGTTCGGTAAACTATACAGAATAGCGCCGCTGATAAACTTTTACTCACTGAATAATAAAAAAATTCCTATATCTCTTTATTTTTATGAATAAACTTTAGTTAAGTAAGATTATATTATTTTTTTATTAGTTAATAACTTTACGTAAACTAACTGTGTTGGGTGATTTGAATTTAATTCTTAAAAAATCTTATGACTCCTTTTTCTTACATTATCCAGAATAAGTACCAAACAGAACACAGAAATAAAATAGCTAACCAGATTTATGAACAATGTCTTCATTTCATAGTCAATAAACCAAAGCAAATCACCTTTTTGGCGATATCAACAAAACATGAATGTAAATACATAATATAATGTAGTGTCTTCTTACCAAATTTAGACCTGTATAACAACAAAACAAAAATGTTATCACTTGTTATACTTTATATGCGTACACATTTTGTGTTTTACGTTATAATGTAAATAAAAATTTAGAACTTTAAAAAAAAGTACATAATGTGTAGTCTTTTGTCCATAAGACAAATATAATTTTGATTTACCTAAGTTCCCAGCCAAGATTTGTATCCGTGTTGGTTGTTGGTCCACGTCTCTCCAACTATTGATGCTTATTATGAGAGGATTTTTGGATTAGTGAAAATCTATAGTTGTAGTCAATTTCAATTTGTAAAGGGATCATTAGTTGAAACGATAAAAACCCAAACAATAAATATTTTCTGGTACGTACGAGGGTTGACCACCCCTGACCTGGAAAGAATAGGCAAAAGCAAATTGTAACAACGTTGTTTTTTAAGGTAATCCTTTAAGAACAATGACCTTAGATCGACACTTCTAATCTTAAATTTAGAGGTCTCCAATGTAGCTTTCCATTTACTATAAATTAAAGTTTGTACCTCAACTGGAAAGAGGTCAGAGGTGGAGCATAGGGATCAACGTGGTACTAGCATCGACAGGGCGACAGCCATGTCTGTGTTCTAGAGCGTAGATTTATTTACCATACCTAAATATTATCTTTGGAGAATGATATCAGCTGTCAACTGATTTGGGTTAAGAAAAAAATTTAAATTTTATGTATTATTTTTTTTATTACGAGAAAAATAAAAAACTTTGTATTGTTTACAGATAAGAAAAAAATAAATAAAAAATAAAACTTTCATGTTTTTGTTTTATTTACAATGATTATACTATGCACTTAGCACAATAATATTGTGGAGTTTATATTAAGTACAAGAGTTGAATTATCAGTAAAGCCTAACTGAATGCTCCCTCCATACATTTGACAGTAATTAAAATTTAATGTGATAGTGTTTATTATAAACTTGAAAAAGTAGCAAGGTGAAAACATATCAGGTCATAATCGGTCCTTTCAATTGCCAAAAATGTAATTTACCTGTATTCCGTGCTAGCAGCTAATTACGCTAATGAACACAAAATTACCCAGAATTTTTTTCGTTCATTATTTTTTGTATGAAAACTAAAAATAATCCCGGATGGCTTGCAACAATTGGTAGATGCATGTATAAAACCTGGATATTTACCTGCTTATTGTCACATAATAAATTATAATCTGCATTTGCGACATGAAAAATAACGCACACGTGCGTCCGTGGCGTTTGAAAAGTTATTTACTTTGTTACAGAAATGTTTTTCAGGTGACATCCAAAAAGTTGAAAAACTATTTTTCTGGTTGAAAACTTAATACAGTTTTCGTTCGTAAACAACGGAACTATACCCTAACCCTATAACCTATAACATAACATTTTGCAGTAAAGAACAGTTAAGAGCTTAAACTTATCCAATTTTAAATTAATTTTACTTTCTAATAAATATTAAGGAGGGTTAAATACGTTTTTGTAATTAATTGTACTAATTGGAATCAACTTGGTTATTGGCTGGAATTCTATTAAGCAATCTGAACACCAATCAGATCCCATTCCATCCGTCCAGCGAGTTCCAGTGATGTTTTCACTACTGCATCCGATGCACTGAAAATTATTTCAATTGCAATAACAATACTAAAATGAAACAGTTATGAATATTCATATTATTTATAATTTAATTAAGTTAATACTTAATCATCAAAACTTTAAAAAAAAAACATTCTAATGGTGGATATCCTCTTAGTTAACAACACCGCGCAAGTCGAAAATGAACATTTTTCACTTTTTAATGTTATTGGATAGATATTTTTTGCTTGCTTCGATCTATCAATGAGATTTAAATGTAGTGAAGTAAAATATTTTGTCTTGAATTCAATAAAAAAATAAGTTTATTCATTGCCCTGTAATATGATCTAAAATTACTTGTGATGTGTTGTTAGCTAAGTGACGATATGGAGTAAGTAAATTTTAATGTTTTCACACAAAATAATACTAAAATTAGGAAGATTTTTTATAACAAATTTTTAATTTATTCTTACTGAAATTCCGGAATGAACAGGCAGTGGGATATTAGAGTTTTCTTCAATTCTACGCCTTTCATAAACAGCATTCATCATTTCTAAAGTGGTCCATTGGGCCGGCTGATAATTTTCAGTGCTGTCCTCACTTTCATTTTGCTGAAAAATATTTTAGCAAAAACACTTAAAATGAAAGCACTCAACATAAGTCATATTCATAAAAATTTAATTTTAAATAAAGTTTGTTTCCGTTACTTCAAAATACGTAAAATAATTATTTAGAAAGTAACTTTTACTGGGATTATGGACTATGCAGAGTTATTAGATTAACATTTCCGTAGTGCCAAAAGTTGGCCATTTTGACAACATTTTGTGTATACATATGTATTCATATGAATATAAAAAATTTAAATGAGAAATTGTTATTGTGAAATCTTAAAGGCATAATTCAAAGCTGAATAAGTATTTTCTTGAAATTAAAGATATCAACACGAGGACACAAAATTCATCGCTATGTCCATTTACCTAAAATATGGACTTTTGGCAGTATAGTGACAAATAAATAGGTCAAGTAGTTATTATTACTAAAGAAGTATGATGTAACATACCGGTGTATTTTCATCCATTAAAACGGGAACGTCTTGTGCTGGGAAAAATGTTGATCGCCTGTGGAAAGCTTTACTGCTACGATGGTGGCGAAAACTGCCACCTCCAACCTAATAAAACATATTGAAATATGAACATTCCATCATGCTACGAGAAGAGATTAAATAAACAAAGGAAACTTGGAAAATGTTACCTTAGTGATGAATGGTTTGCGAACCCTTCCTGGTACCGGTAGGCCGGCTTGTTGCAATTTGATAAAATATTTTTGGACTCTACTCATCACTTGTTTGGGAGTTCTGTTTCCCAAGGCGTTGGCGATCTTAATCCATCGCCGCATCTCAATTTCTTCCTCTGGATATTCTTTCAACAACTCTTCCCAATCTCGTTTGCTCTTCGCAAGTCCACAACTGTAATAAAAAAACAGAAAAATAAATTATATGTTAAGAAGTAAAGAGTTAATAAAACAAATTTAGCACTTTTCACATTACTTGATTGAATGTTTCTGGTTTGCTTTGATCAAATGCTCTTCCTCTAATCAAAATATTATTGGATTTTTCTTGATCAGACTCTGTCAAAGTCTTCTTCCATTCTAAAACTTGATTATCTCCAATTCCGTACTTAGACCAAGTGATTGCAGGCACCTTAAGAGTATATAATATTATTATTTATCATCTAGTTGATTCACATATCCACAGTAAACCGTCATAACATCCTATCTTCATTTCAAGAGGAAGTAAAAAAAACCTTCTCATCCTTTTTACAGAAGTTATTATTTAAGTTGTTTGTCTTATTATAATGGTATTAAATGTTGTAATTGAAATATTTGAACGGAATACATATTATATCACATAGCGTATTTAAAAAAACTGCTATAAGATGGAATTAAAAATGGCTAAAGGGTGGAATAAAAAACGGCTAAAAGATGGAATTAAAAACCCCAAATCATAAAAAATGCATGTTAGGAAATTATGATAATTTCGGTATACCTATGCACATATTTTTGGTGATAAATTTTAATTATTGAAATTAGTTTTAATGCGTACCTCTGGAATAGAATAATTTGAAGAAGGAAATTCAATATTCGAAGTCTTCAAATTATTCAGAAATTCATGCGGATTTTCCAAAGCAGCTCTCTGTGCAGTAGATAACTTTTCGATATCCTTAAGGGAAAGGAAAAAATATGATAAATTATTTCACTAGAAAATATATTACAGCTCACTTGAATGATTTCAGTTGCTGCCCATCATCATACCATATCCGCTCCCTATGTGGAGCATATGGATTCCACAAACTGTCTCCAAGCCAAGCGATCGGCCGCCAATTCCCACGTGTCCTCCCAAGTCAGGTCCACATCCCGCAACTCTGACGCAAACTGTCGACGGATTGTCAATGGTGGACGTCCAGGACGCCGAAAATCTGATGCCATATAAAATAGGCAAGCATGGTTAAGGCGTTCGGGAGGCACGCATAGCATGGCCTAGCTAGCTGAAACGCCTTCGCCAGAAGTTGCTACCGATACAATTTGATTGATGAAGTATTTAAAAACGTAGAGTAAAGAGAGTGATGAGAGTAAAAACGTAATTACCTGTATGAGCATCATTTTTTGTGATTCTAAAATCAGAATAAATCTTAGCATGCATTTATAGTCTTTATTGCCTCTTAAAGCCAAATGGTCTGATTCAAAAAAAAAATCTTCGTTTTCTTCCATTTTCAATCAAATTAAAGTCGATATTGTGAGTTGAGTTTAATACAATAATCTTAATTTCGACTAACAAAAAATTTCAAATGAATAACACGAAACTTTTGACATTTGGATTTGACACATTTATTCCACAGATTTTGTGACAATTTGCAATGACAAATAGTGTAGACAATTTCTCTCTCTTCTTCTTCTCATTCTTTATAGCTATTTTTTTGTCAATTTAACTAGCCTACTCACATCGCACCATGAATACACTATACTAAATTTTAATTTGTCTAAAATGAACTGAAAATACCACGTTACAGATCACACCGACTAAAACATTTGTCCAAGAAACATCTTCCTATCTCTTTCCTTTGTCGAGATATTACATTTATTTAAAAATCCAATTTCCAAATTCAATGGTACCGGAATAAAACCACATTTTTGAGATTTCACAGAGGCATACTCTTTTTTGTTAGTGCAGTCTAGTATTCATCGAGGAATGTGGCCGCCATCACGATAATAATGTTGATAAAGGGGGTAGATTTAGAAAATTTCTTCCAATAAATAGAGAAGCAGAAGGCTAAGTAGATGGTAATCATTGGCCAGGTTAGTAGCAGCCTTTTGAGATTTTTACTAAACCAACTCAACAAAGTGTGTAAATTATTAAGTACAATATAATTTATTTTAAAAAACACAACTTTATAATGATTGGTATCATTAAACACATTTATTGAATATACCGTCCAAATACAAAACATTTCAAGTTTTAATCAAGAAAGATAAGATTTTCCGGGAGAAGGAAAAAACAGTTATTTAAGTACATATTTTTTTTTTAAAAGTGCTTTTTCTTACAAAAGAATCGAATATTTCTGGATTCTGGAGGAGATTCGAAGTTCGTAGTTTTAATTTAGAAGGAAAGGTAACAAAAATTTTATGTGTGCATAAAGCAAATGTAATATTCTTTAAAAAATATTAATTTGGTGTATTACTAATGACGTTCTAAGCAATATCGATTTTTAAACGATTTGCATTTTTTTAACTTGTATCACTCAGAGTAGAAAACTGGTTAAGGGGGTGCATATCAATGCTCGGAATAGGATTGGAATGAATAGTGAAAAATAATTTTAGAAAAAATTGTTTAATTTTAAATTAAAATGAACGCTAATTTAATGCTTGTAGTTCTCACTTTGTTTCTATTATTCATTAAATAATACTATTCGGTTGCACCATCACAGGTATTTTCTTTTTGGACTTCACTTGTTTCAGTTTTCTTTCGCTTAAACAGTCCTTGGAATATATTGGTATTACTACTTTGATTCACTTAATTTAAGTTTTAAGGATTTTGTAGTAATATTGTGCAATGGTCCAAAAGCCAAAGCCACCACAGTACAAGCCAAACAAATCACATTATATGGCATGCTAAAATCTGGAGTCGGGAGAGTTATAATCATACTCTCCGTGTGTAGCTGAACAATGTAACCTAGAAAATAATTACACTTAATTAGACTTACACTAACTTTTGAAAAACCAAACTCAACTGTTAAACTAAAATAGATATGCTTACCTGCTCTGGATTCGTTAAGTGCAGATAACAGAGAATTTGGATAGTATATAGAGCTAGTGAAGTTTTTGGCTACTGGCAGCATAGCTGTCACAACAGCCGATCCAACATAAAATCCATGATTTGCATCAGGTGGATATTCCTGCCATTTTAAAAACACGTAATCAAAATCAATAGAAACTTTTGTTTTACTCTTTGGAGGTAAGCGCACAGTAAACTCGAGGAAGTAGGGCCGGCTCTTCCCTTTCCCAGGAATGTAATGTTTTGATTTTGGAAATAGCTGCTGTCCATTATAAACAATCTTTAAGGTTTGAAGGTAGACCGGTAGAAACCAAGGTATATTTTCCATGAAGACAATGTCAATAGGCTGCCAGTGGTTGTTGTACAAATAGGATATCAAAGCTCCTCTCTCTTGACCGTACCCGGCGATATATCTACTAACATGCAGTGGAGGTGGAATGTTAGTCATAACTTTATTTGGAGAGGAGTGAATTGCCGCAATATTGAACATGGACCTGAACCTACTTAGTTCATACACAGCTAAACTCATCTGGGATCCACCTCTCATGGTTGTTTCCAGTCGATCGTATGCTGGCGTGAGGACAAATGGGTTTACTACTGTTTGATGTCACATCTATATACACATTACTGGAAGATGCCAAAGGGCAGGGACTGGATAATCCTTGACCAAATAATTTTTGCACGGACCAATCTCTAGAACCCACAATTTCCGGATCATAAACCAAGGACATAGTTTGTTTTAGTTCAAATATCTTTGAGGTACATTTTTCATCACCGCAAACTGAGCGAAAATGAATCCCGAGAGAATGGTAGTTTTTGTTGTGCAACCGTCCAGAATTAAGAAGGGTAGAGAGCCCCTTTTTCGAATCGCAAGGTAGTAATTTTTTCCAAGGAGTTAAATTTTCTGTACACACTATTTCTCTAGGTAGTGTTGCGTATCTTATAAACGAACTATTCATTTGTCCATTTGTGGAAATTCCTGAAGGCCGAAACGAAAGTTCTGGCTTAAGCGTGTTTGATGAATCTATGAAATTAAGAGATGAACAGAAGAGCCCCGATAATGTTTCTGATAGTTCTTTCCATTGAAAATCTACATCTTTGGAATCTTGAGAAAACCATGCATATATTTCTGCGCCTGGGGGAGCATCTACGACTGGGTACCCCCAGTTGATGTGACGCCACAATCCTTCAGTAAGGCTAAGATGTAATTCTTCTATCTGGTACCTGGCTATTATCTCACCCAGGGAGCGAGGAAAAAGATGGCAGTGGTGAACTGAAAACAATGCAAGAATATTATTTGACTCAAGATAACAACTGGAAGTTAAGACTGGAACTAATCGTTAAAATGATGCGATACTTACACATATCATCAGAAGACCAACTGGTCATAAACTGGAAAAATGTATAAACATGATTATTTGGGAGCGGCTTAATTAGTAATTCTTCCGAAAAACTATCTTTAAAATCAGCCTTCACTAAACTGAAATATTGTGAGTAAAAATATGCAATAATAATATAATGAAAACGAGTCATGATGCCGGCGAACCGGGCGAACACGGAATCTACGGAATATTATTTGATTGATTTTCAAAATTTTTGTTTTGTAACCATAGACAAGTTGACATTAGATTTGACATCTTGTAAGGGTATTGCCAAAGTTAAAAAAATATTACGAAGGTAAGAATTTCCTTCTCCCTTAAAATGAAATAATTTAGTGTCCAATTCAATGGCTCACAACGTGGGGCGTACGCCCCACCAGGGAGCAATTTGAATATCTTGGGGGGCAATGCCCAAGACATTCAAGTTTGTTACATTGTGGTCGAAAAACGCATTTCCGAAAAAATATATATTACTAATCCGACTTTTCAAGAATATGATGGCAGCACCGTTATATTTGTAATCCTTAAATTTTTTTTTCTTCAGAATTTGTTAGGTAAATAAAAAATTGGTAGGGGGGGGGGAAAAAGTATGAACAAAATATTCACCGAATCGATAAAAAATAATTCATAAGAGATTATTTGTATTTTTTAACCCTTCTCTTTCCATTGTTAATTAACAATAACAAACTACTTATTATACATTTACTATCTCCCCTTATAAAAGCATAGGTATAATAAAATCCCACCCATAAAATTTTAGTTTGTGGCTTTCTTGTTTTATCAGTCTGTTCCGACTCCCCACTTTCGCTATTTCAACAATATTTATTTGTCGAATTTCTTCAAACCCCATTCGCATCAATATTAATTTTAAAAATAAGAAATATTACCTTCCTCAAAGAATCATATTTTTTTATTTATTACCAAATACGCACTAAACGCTTTATATTCCATGTCACCCTGCTGAAATGGGAAGATCTTGGTGAGCCAAAACCATTTCCTGTACTAAATAGTTCCGCCATATGGGAAATATGGTAATTATTTTTGCCAGAGAGAGTAATACAAAAAAAAGTAAAATAATAATAATGTCCTCCTGTAACACAACTGCCAAAAGTAAAATATTTAAAAATTAACTTTATTTCCTAAAACTTCTATAAACTTAGCCAGCATTGGCGACTATCTCTCTCATCTCTTTCCATCACACTGACATTTATCGGATAAACTTCTTTAAAATATACCCCCTCCGCTGACGATGGCGGCCATGGGTGTAGCCAGCTCTGTACTGACAAACACCAACCATAATAAATGGAGCAGGTTTTAACAGCCAGTACCCTATTACGAGCTGGATTTCATTATAAACAGCATATAAATGTTGTATTACAGCAAGTAGCCAATTAACCCAGCCGATGACAGCTCATAAGCCCTTTAAACATCTTTCTGTCAATGAGTTCATAAAATGTCTGAAGTAAAACATTTTTATATTTTCAATACATTTATTACACATTTATTCAAATAATAATACAATGTATGTACAGGTTTTCATTAACAGTTCAATAAATTGGTTGGCTAAAAGTTTTTTGCAAACACTTTTTTACCTTTTTTTCTGCCAAAATTTTTTCAGTTTTCCATATATTTTTTTTACTGGAATGGATATTAAAAAGCTGCAGGATTGGAGTCATACAAAATGTAGGACTTGTGGATAAGAGTACTAAAAGAGAAGACAGTATTATATGTATTTTTTTGGGTACTGAATTTTAATTTTTACTACATTAACATATTTTTAGCAACTGCATCAGTTATAGTATAGTGATTTTTTTTTTCCAAAGAAACCTTTAGTTATACTATAAAACTAAGCTACTCAATAAATTGTAACTGCTATAAGACAGCATGACTAAAGTTGAGATTAGTTTTGGTGAAAAATCGTGTAGACCAAGTACTTGCTTAGCTAAATAAATATGGAAACTTAGCAAGTGTAGTGATGTGTAAATACTAGCCCGGCTTATAGCATACAACCGGGGATCTTAAGACTCAAAGAGTGTGACACTACTACTGGGCCACCACCTGCGCTACGATTCTACTAAGGTTTAAGACACTTCTGCGCATACAAATTCAGTACAGTAGTTCGACAAAATTAACAGAATCGCAGCGCTGTTCCTCAATTTATTATTGTATTTTGGATATTACTTCATTCAGACCAACGTACAATGGTGGAGCATGTATCTGATTTACGCGATGCTTAGTAAAATCCAATAATTTTTCTAAAGATGTGATCTTCGAATGTCGAGACATTACGTTTACATAACATTCAAGAAATTAATTGGCTTGATTTCATTGCTTGCGGGATGCATTAGCTTGGATAAGCACTAAAGAACACAGTTTTGACCAACCTTACTCTAGTAATATTATGCAGTAATTTTATAATATCAGTCTAATGACCTATTGTATTTTAACATTTAAGAAGTACATATTACTATATTTTCTCAAAAACACCAACACTCAAAAGATATTGTATTTTATCTGATAAAATAAACAAGTGCATATTTTAGTTTTTATTAAGCTTATTAAGTTTATCTAATTCAAATTTATTTAGTAAAAAAATTTAATTAGACATTTTTTTAGTACTTGTTTTATTTCAAGTGAATTATTAGAAATGTCTGGGGATTCAGTGCACACATTGCTCTTTAGCACTAACCGCTACTGCCTATAATACAAAATATTTTATTTGAGAAACAGTGATTATTTGTATATTGCATCAAATGCGAAATGTTGAAAGTGATCATAATAATATAGGTGCCATAAGAAAATGTGGCGATTTCATATCCTTCGTAGGTGTAAATTCTCTGAAATGTTTCGCTTTTGATGCAGTATATTTTATATTATTAAGCAGCCTGAATCATTTTATTATATATCACCCAACACATCAATTATGTATATTATTATTGGAAATAAAATTAATAGTTACTGCTTACAAGCATAATACAATTTATATTTTAATATTACATAATATACTTGACTGTATGCTGACTTGATAATAAAACGCTATTTAGCTCAAAATAGTAATCTATAACTTAAAATATTATGGATTTTAATTTTTATTAGTTTGATGATGAGATATTATTGCGTTTGATTGACTGCCAAAACTTGTATTATATATTATTTCATAATTTATTAGATGTAAAAAATTGTACAGATGAAATTTGTAATAAATAAGATTAATTAATAAATTTACAAGTAATCACTGGGAAATTGTAACCGACAACACATCATTATTATTTTACTAACATTTGTAAAAAATTATGTAAATTTATCACACATGCTTGCCATAACTTGAATCAATCTTCAACATTGGAGACATTTTGAATTTTGGAAAAAAAAATTGTACAGAAAAAAGCAAGCCAGATATATACATACATATTATATTAAATTTTAATGCTAACAAGTCATAGTTATTAATTTTTTTTGCATTAATAGATAAATTTTAATTAAAAATTGCCATTACCAGCGGAAAGTAAATTAAATACAATACGAACATAGTACATAATTTGTAAAATACACAAATTTAAATTTTAAACAATCGTGGATTTTCTATAAATATTCTAAACAGGTAACAAGCACAATATCAATTACTAGACAATACAAATACAGCACAAAATCCAAACAATGAGTAGGGCCCGGTTGCACAAAAAAAGCTTAAAGTCAGGGCTAAATTCAAATAATACCTACTTCTTTTTATGTCGTGCAAATCCAATTATTGCTTGAATTTAGCCTTGACTTTTCTTGATGCAACCGACCCTAAGTAAGAAATATTAAGGTGAATTTCACTGCAAAAATGTCACTTGGCATTTTGTATTGCAGAGCATTTTTGAAATTATAAATAGTTCTTAGTGAGCAAATGATTATTATAGTAAATACTAATTATATTTACTATAACGTGGTGTGGATTTCTACTAAACTACTAACTAAAATGAGGAGCAACATATCAAATTGTATTTTGTCCATTCCAAAAAGAGCTTACATTGTAACAGATTTTTAGTAATTTATTATACCGAAAGAGATTTATGCTTCAAATTGTATTATCAAACCTTTGAAAAATAAAATTAAATCGTCATATTTCACATAAAGATTCAATACTGTTCACAGTAGGTATTAATTTTTTTTTGGTTTGTGAAAAATTCTGAAATGGACAAAATAAAAATTGATGTGTTTGCTCCTCTGATTTAAGAAGATTTATCGATATTTTACAACCTGAAGACACATTTTTGCCCTGGGAATTTTGAAGTAGTAAAAAGTCATATCAGGAAGTTTGATTATTTACATAAAAAATATTTTCTGAGAGGATTGAATGTTAAGTTTAAAAAATAACTTTACCACCAACATGATAGAAAGAATGGATGTATCAGACTAAAAAAATTGGTGGCAAACATCTCATCAATAAATTGCTTTTTGAATAATAATTTTTTGACGATAAGTAATACTGAAGATATCATTTCAAGATTCACATTTTTCTCAAACACAGAATTATTCGGGGCAATTTTAGAATCTCAGTGAACAATACGTAAAATATTTGCTGATAGTGTACATAGTTCTGTAATAAAAAGCCATATTACATACATCCATGTTGGAAATCAGGGCTGAGGCATCAACAGACTTTATCCAAATATTGTTTTTTTTCCAGTTTTAGGCATTTGGTTTTTAAATAGTACTTCATCTCTTACACCTCACATCAGTGATATGCTAATATATAATAGAGTGCGAGTACAGGATGAGAACTCTTTAGTACGTAAATTTAGAGCTTACCTCCAGAAGTGGGTAAAGGGAGACTTAAGAAAGAATGATAATGGAACAGTAAAAATGGTCATTCAATAACATTGTCTGTTCTTCAGTACTCCTTTTCTAACCCTACGAAATATAAATCACCAAGCATTATTGAGATTATTAAGTATTCTGTGAATGGAATGTTGGTTAATAATATATGAAAAAATGACTGGATTTGATTGTGTAAAGCGTATATAATTTGATGAAGTGTTAAATATATTCCATGTAATAAGAGATCAATAAAATACATACAACCAACCAGTAAAACCTTCACTTTTGCAAACACACACACATTCTGTTAATTCTATAAGACTTTTCTATAGTGTATTATGCTTCATGCTCCTTTCGAGTTATGTTTACTAACTTTATACAATATTTACAACGGTGTGGATGGATGTAATGCAGACTCCAATAACACCTGCTAGGGGTTATCATATTATTACAGAAGTCTTTGAGTAATGTTGTTCTTCTTTTTTCTGCTATGTCCATTTGGTTTTGTAAGTCTCCCTTGTCGGTCGTTTCAGCACGCTCAATCTTCCAAGATAAGTTCTCAATTTCAGCTTCCAATTGTGCCTATAAAGAAATGTTTGCAAAATTCATATGTGTAAATATATCTAAATGGTGTAAAAAAGATTGAAAACAAACTTGACAAGTGATGTAGTAAGCAGTAGGTATATTGCCTGTACCTGCTGATATTCAAATAGATCTTTGCGTGGTCCAGGGTCCATGAAGTAGGCATATGGGTAGGTGTATTGCAACGTGTAGCGACAGCGAGCCAGAAGAGAAGCTCCATCAAACAGTGACTGCCAGTCTATCCAAGTTCCTGATCCACTTAGAACCTTTAAAAGTATTTAGTTTAAGCACCATTTGACAGCATTTCACTATTAATATAATTTTATGGACTTGAATAGGTAATCTGACTAACCTTCTGATTAATTCGGCTCCTAAGCTCCTGGAGTGTTTGTTGTTCTAGCCGCAGAGACTTGGCGTGATTCTCCCACCTTTCATAATAATGTAAATATTTCTTAAGCGCCTCCCGAGCCTGTAAATTGGTCACATTCTATACAAGTTATGAGAAGAAACAATCAAAAACTCATGTTTTGTTCTGAGTCACTGAATTTCAACAGCTGCTAACAGTTTCATGAATTATATTTATGTATGATATAAAGAAAAATCATCAAAAGTGGTGTTTAGTCTAATTAAACTAACTCCCATACAAACCTTTTGAGTAATTTCCTTATTTAAGCTGTTAAAGAGTGATTTTTTACTAAACCTAACATTATCTAGAGATTTTTAAATCCAACAATATGAATATCTAGACAAAAATCATAGCAGGATTTGAAATTCAGTGACACATTATTTTTAGGCTAAAACTTTCTTAATACAATTAAATTGGGGAGAAAGATACCTGGGCATGATGAGAATCATGAGCAATGTTGGGGTTTTCTCGATACCTAGAGCACTCGTAATATTCCGAGCCGTGATTCCTCCACTCCCCTAAACACATCCAGCAAAAGTCGTGACGACACGCGTAACATTGCATATGATTGCAACCTCCATTTTTCTCAATACAAATCTGACATGCTGGACAGTCCTAAAAATAATACATTAAAATGTAATTATTTATACTATGAAGGAAGTTACTCTTTACTTCAAAACCTTGATGTTTCTGCTTAGTAATGTTAAAGATAATAATATATGTTGAGTTGATGACCTTAATGATGAGTCATAATTATATATTTAGCAATTGAAATGAAATTCAAGAAATTAAGATATTAAATGTACTTACTTTAAAAAAATTATCACAAAAAGTTTTTACAATAAAACAAGTATTTCAATTTCTGGTCTGCTTTCAAATAGACGGAAATAATTGTGTCAGAAAGCACATTGATCAACAATTATTTTCAACACATAAGTTAGGGCATTTTTCTCTTACTTTGGTATGTGCGCTGATATAGTTGGCAGTCTCCGAGTCGTCGGCACACTTGGTGAGCCAGCGCTTGATGAGGGAACAGTCGGCGGGGGCGTGCGGGGGCGCTCCACACTTGAAGCACCACTGGGTGCCGCATCCGCCGCATGTGACCCTTCCTCCGCGAAGCCCCTTACCCTGAACTACAACCTGAAATAGTAGTATTTCATTTGTAGTACTATTGACTAGCACTGAAGCGTAAGACCAATTACTTGGTTTCAAGTGGTAAAAGATCAAGTTTTAGCACTGCACACACATTACAACTGCAATATATCAACATGAAGATACGCACACACATCACAACTGCAATATATCAACTTGAAGATACGTTCTTGATCAAGACCAATTACTTGGTTTCAAGTGGTAAAAGATCAAGTTTTAGCACTGCACACACATTACAACTGCAATATATCAACATGAAGATACGCACACACATCACAACTGCAATATATCAACTTGAAGATACGTTCTTGATCGCGGTGCAGATGCGTACAAGGAAAAATAACTAATAAAATATAAAAAATATAGCGTGGGAATAGAAGGATACTTCACTCCCATGGTTCTGGGGACTGATAGAAAAAACATATTATATCAATATATGTATAGATTATGTCCAGTGTTGTCCAGCTGTGTTATGTCCAGTGTTGTCCAGGTGTGTTATGTCCAATGTTGTCCAGCTGTGTTATGCAACTTTTCAGTATTGGTGGTTGAAAAAATACATACATATTATATATGGAAGATTAAAAATATTTAATTATATAAATCGCTTGTAAAAATTTGGAATTTGTGGTTTAAGGCATATTGCAGTTGCATGAACCATACTCCACTAATTTTTTTTGTTTTTGACTTGAAAGTGAATGAATACCTGGCAGTTTGGTCCCGGACAGTAGCGTAACTGAGGGTGACTCTTGACATAATCCTGAAAGCAAAACTGCTGATAGCGATCCCTCAGTGACGGTTTGTGTACCGAGCAAGAACAAAATCTTCGGGTGCACAAACGTCGCAGTTAGATGCCATACACCTTATACCAGTTGACACTCCTGGAAAGAATAACATTTACCATTTTACTAAAAACGTATTCAATAAACATGTTCTTTTTTTTTTTTCTTGGTTAAATTGTGTTACATAATAAGATAACAGTCATTTTATAAGTAAATAAACGTTGGAGTAACATTATTTTTTTTGTATAAAGCAGTATCAATAATCAGCTGTATTGCCCATATTAGCCAATGGCAATGAAAAAGAATACCACTCCTTTCTTAAAAATTGAATATAATTTTACAACTAGTAAAAAAATAGAATTTTGTAAATATGTAACTATAATCTTAGGAAATTATTATACAAAGGGGTATAAAATGGAAAAGTGTCACTAAGTACATATCGCACCATCGGCAGGACAAGGGCATAATTGTTAAAAATTCTCAAAATGAGTTAAGTATGCCATTGTATTTTAAAAACATCCCTTTATCTGAATATATTATATGAGTATATCTTATAAATTATAAAGACTTTAGCTTGTGATTTTTACTATCTCAGCAAATTAAGTTCCTAAAAAATAATATAGGAAATTAAATCTCTTAAAATGTATAGTGAAAAAATTACAAAATGTGCAATTGTGCCCTTGTCCTAAATGACAATACGTCTAAATGACAATACATCTTGTAGCTACCAAGCATATGGGCAGTTGCAATTCTAGCCACTAGAGATTAAACATATTTTCAATACAAAATGATAATAATTCTTTTTAAATTAATCAAAATCAACTGAGTATTACATATCTTTATAATGTGTAATGGAGCAAAGATCACATATCCTGTTATAGCAACAAAGTGCATGGACTGTTGGGTTTCTAGTCTTTTTAATTGGGTACTTCCCAATTTTTTATTTTTTATAAAAAAAATTGATTGAAAAATTACAATATCAAGGGAATTTTTTTAATTTTTTAACATTGTCATATGAATTTTTTAGCGCGGTTTGAAATAGCGCTTTTTCAAATCGCTCGCAAAATCCTTCATTTGGAAAACAACATTTTTGATCTTTGTGTTTTATATCGTTGGAATTGTAAAAATATACTTTAAATATTTATAATGTTTTTAAGAATATTCGTGTTATCGGGAAGAACCCTATTGTTTATCAATCAATATTTACCTTGCGTGATCTGCACTTCAAAGTGCATGGCCCAGCAATCGTTGCAAAAGGAGTGTCCACAGGCGAGTGCCGAGCGCCGAGTGGGGGCAGGCGTCGTGGCGCACACGGCACACGCTCCCCCCGCCCCCGGCCCCGAGCTCCCAGAGGCGCCCCCTGAGGCTGACTTCA
This sequence comes from Micrasema minimum, assembly GCA_022494985.1. Taxonomy (NCBI): domain Eukaryota; kingdom Metazoa; phylum Arthropoda; class Insecta; order Trichoptera; family Brachycentridae; genus Micrasema; species Micrasema minimum. Next base: position 130,935 of record JAGVSP010000103.1, on the reverse strand, counting down.
CTCGGCACATCACCAGAACCTCGGAAGCGTTTTCCTTGTACTTTTGAATCAACTCGGGGGCATTCCAGTGGTATGCGTGGAGCATCACCTACAATAAATTAGTTTATATAAGAAAAATGCTTTTAACTACATTAGACTCAAAGGCATCTAATTTTTAGGTGAACGAGAAAATTATTTATGAAAAATTACATTTTTATAATTCTATTAGAATGTACAGTGATAGTAAGTTGGTAAGTAATAACAATTTTTTTTTCAGATGCTACTAATCATTGGCAAAACAAAATTTTCATATAAAATTATAGTAAAAAGATGCATAATTCCTTGACTTTAACCACGCTTTAATGATAACCTCTTAACAAGATAGATCGCCTAGTACTTAGAGGAAGAGAATGATTAAAAACAACATAAACTGAATATTTGTGAACGTGTTAGTGTATTGAGCAGGTACTTGGACTACATAGCTCAAATTTAAGTATTTCTTTTTTTTTAATTAAAAAATTTTCGGGATTTAAAGAAAGTACATCTAAACCTGCATTTTACTACTACTACTTTCCCTTACTACTACTACTATAACTTTCTCTTATCCGCATCCAGTGGTTCGTAGGGAACTGTATCGGTACACCAAGTGCAGTGTACCTATATTGATCATTTTTATTACATGAAGGTAATATGATCAGTCATACGCTTCAGTGCCAGTCCAAGGTAAACATGAAATATTAATATGAAAATCACAGTGGGCAGAAACAATATTAGAACTTTAATGTGCCCTCATACTTTTATCACAGCTGTGGAGACACTAAAAAACTAATTACTCTGACCCCTCCATTTTATTTTGTACTGTCTTGGATTTTTAATGAAACTTCAACATTAGCTCCTTTATTATAACTGATTTTATTGTTTTATTATTTTAGGCTGAATGTCACAGTTATATGTGTACGACAAGTTAAGTAAATGAAGCGCTGTTTTTTTTTTCTATTTATACAAAAATCCACGAGTTAACTTGTATCGTAAAACTTTTCCAAAATAAAATTGAACAGTACGCAACTCTTTATATATTCGAACACATTCAGCGGTGATTCTTAGTGAGAAATTTGTGACCAAGAGACAAAAATTTGAAAAATTGTAATCTCTTTATCAAGTATGTACTAAATTTAAAAAAAATGTAATTGCTTCAATTAAGCCCGCTTTATATGGGACAGTTTCTTGTTCAGAAAACTACACAGTTTCTTGTTCAGAAAACTGTGCAGTCTGTCAAACTTCTGTCAAAAGACACGCTAAATATGTGTATTTTTGAAACGCGATTGTAAGTTATTATCGTATGTTTGCTCTCAGGAAATTGTATATTTAGCTAATAATGTAAATATGTTATTGGTTTTTTACGTATTTAAAAGCATACAATAAACCAATGTCTACTTAAACGTTTACATAAAAAACATTGACTGTCATGTCAGCTTAAATCTGACACTAGCACACAGTTTTTCATGCAGTTTTAGCTTTATACGGACCGTTTTCAGACTGCACAGAAAACTGTGTAGTAAACTGTCCCATATATAGCGGGCTTTAGTGTGTAATCTAAAAAAAAGTCAAATTCTTTATCTATAGTATACATAGAACATGTTCAGAATTTAGTAAAGATTAATTTCACGACCATGGTTTTTTTTAAAAACGCTGCATTGACTATCTGATTATCAACTAACAAAGATGGATAGGGCACTGGATTGGTATCTACCTGTATTCTGATAATTTACTTATGAAAAGATAAGAAGGTTGATTTATCGCAACATAATGTCAGATATCAGGGGGAAATGGGTATATATTGATCTGTTAAACCATAGAAACAGAGATGCTGCACAAGGAGATAAAATAATATAATTAATGCGTTGAAAGGTGCATGTTTTCTTTTGACTGTTCTAAAAGTTTATCTAAGAGAAAAATTTAAGGCAATTTTTACTAATTTAAAAAAATTGGTGACTCACTCTGCGCCCTGCCTGCAATATATTTTTTTAAATATATGTTTTTATTGTAACCTAGTTGTGTGTTTTATACTTATTAGGTATTATTGGTATAGCATAACACAGCTCTAATAAATTACTTAGTCAAGAACGTAAAATAAACAACTAAAATGAAAAACATTAGCGTCAGCTCTACGTTAAAAATAGCATTTGTGCTGAAATATCGCAATAACAAATTTAATCTAAGAATATGACCTTTATTTTTTCTAGATGTTTTAGAAGCAAACATTTTCCATGGCTATCATTATAAAAATCCATTAAAGAATAAAAAGATTTGCTTAAAAACTTTGATAATGCCGTAATAGTTGCACACATAATAGTAGAAACACTCCATAACTATATTTTATAACATTATGATTATTTTTTAAATTTTACCTTAGCGAGAGAAGGCGTGACATGTACACTGTTGCTTAATAGTTCAATATATTCATTTAGCATTTTTTCCACTTCTTCCACTGTTAAACATGTATACGGAAAGTATTCTGGATCAGATTTACTTGGATCTACAGTTTCTACATCGTTATCGTCTTGCCCGACATTATAATAGTCGTACTCATCGCCATCATTATCGGAATACTCCATGTCAGAGTCGCCAGACATTGTTGTGAATATTTAGAGATAATAAACACCAGCTCAAAAACTTGTCGGAGAAAAAGGACGCTACGGTATTATATCATTTACATTCATACACATTATATTGTTACTATAAAAATTTGCACAATGACTAGACGAAATAAGGAAAATTCCGTGAGTTTTTATTTTTCATGCAAGAGCTGCAAAACATACGTATTTCGACAACTTCGACCAATATAAATAACCATAGAAAATTCGATAGACGGAATCGACAGAATCACGACAAATTGAAATCCATAGACAACTCTGCCCTTCTATGATACATACGAACAACTAGAATAAAGGTGATTCTCATTTATGATTTTTTTTGCGGCGCAAGTGAGAATCATAATATGTGGTGGGATCTAGTGATGTCCGCATGCTCCACATAAAAGCGAACGTGGTTAAAGAGAAGAAGAAGAATACTCACAAAAATAAATGAAGCAATGAATAAAAAAAATCAGTAAACGGTATTTAATTGTGTTATCATAAATATTTAGAAAAAAAAAGTATTATATTAGCTGTAAGAATTTTTTTTATAGCTAGATAAAAATGTACAAACAAAAACGAAACAAACTATTGAAATCGAAGATACATAGATACGAAAATATTTACACTATTGGGGTCCGTTCTCCATAGTAGGCAAGGTATATCATTCTGCAAGCATCGAACGTTTTTATAGATACCATAAGTCTAAGGATTGTGGACGATTACAGGAATATTAAGCGTTCAGATCATTTCGACCTTGGTTCATCGACCATAAGTCTAAGGATTGTGGACGATTACAGGAATATTGACATCGTAGATCGTAGATACAGGTCGATTTCGACCTTGTATTGTCATCAGATCTGCACTAACTTAATGGTGCAAATTAATTACGATAATGATGACATTGGCGCAATTACCCACTGCACCTAGGCGTGAACATTAAAATACAACATTTCAAAATTAAAATGATGATAGTAAAAGAGGTTTTAATTTTAATGTAAATTTTATTTTCTAGGTAATACTTTTATTATAAACTAAAAAACATTATAATATGTATTATGTTCTAAAGTAGAGACGGTTTAATAAAATTTTAATATTATTTGTCTAGGTATAACAAAGATTAGTGATTAAATTAATGAGTAGTAGAAAATATTGTGTATAAATATAAATTTAAAATAGATATTAAAAAAATTGTGTGTATTTTACTTAGACAAGGCTTGTAAATGTTATATTAAACATTTTTTTTAGGATGTAAACATGATGCCTAAAAAACAAGAAAGGTAGTTTGCATTAAGGTATAATGCCTACCTAGTCGTGATAACAAGTATTTTTTTATGAAGTTATGAAGTATGGAAAGATGCAATGAGACTAGGACAATTTTGTATTTAAATCATATGAATAATAAGTACCTATAATTAAAACAATATTTATATAACGGTAAAAACATAACATATTGTAGTTATTTTGAGACAACCATAAACATATTTTTAACCCACTTCATTTTTCAAAGAGCATTTCCGTGAGCAGTTGTAGATGTTTCTAATTATTATCATTTAATAACAACAATATTTTGTCTACTTACGCTATACATTTTTGTATATTTTATAATACACAACCTATGTGTATAATGTATGCAGAAAATAACCCAAATTAAATCTAAATAGACGGAAACATTATGATACTTTATAATATTAATAGGTAGATGACTGTACCTACCTGGTACTTGTACAACACATAAAATTCGAATAAATATTTTATAAATAAAGATATTAGCAGTTATTAAATATTTTAAAATTTGGCAAAATCATATTAATAAAGACTCCCAATCATTTTTGGCATTAAAATAATTTGGCGTTGTTTGAGCTAATTTACGCATTATTCTCAAAAAATTGCGATTTTAGAGCAAATTACCTAAAATACGTTTTTAACGCTATAATAATACGTTTTTTGAGCATAAAGCAATTCTTTGGTGGTACAAAAAACATTTTTCTACCTGTATTTCATATCAGACGTAGCACGATAATTCTGAAATGAATTTTTCAGCAGTTTTAAAATAATTCAAGTGTGTCTAAATACACTGAATTATTTTTTTTAGTACTACAGTTTAAATAAGTAATAATATAATATCAATACTGGAAGATCAATATCTAAGCATTTCATCCCTATTTATTTATTATGTATTATGTACTCAAACGATGAGTTATACCAGTATATTTAGTATTAATACACAATTCAAATACAAAAATATAATTTCTCATCAGCGCAGAGGAATTCTGGACTTTCACAACAAAACCATTTATCTTGCTTCTACATATTTATATTTTAATAAATGTGATAATAAAAGTTGAACTTTATCCTTCGTTTAATTGGATACTTCAACTAATTCAAAACTCATTTGAATTTATAAATAATAATTTATTAAAAAATGTTATACTTTCTAGAAATAAAATAAAGATAGTCTTAATTCCAATACGTAGGCTTCGTAATTTATTAACTCGGGATTGTGCAAAGGTTTTTAAAAGTTTTGTGGAAATTAGTGGAGTTAAATATAATATAATGTAGCTTCCTGTAGTTTTCAATTGAATTAAAAACGAGCGAGTTCTGTTAAAAACTATTGTTTAACACATTACATAATATACCCATTCCAGAATAATGTTAGCTTACTTTCCCCTGTATATTTCAATGATTCTGTCTTGATCGACGTATTCGAAGATGTGAGGAGCATCCATCAGTATTCCAACAGTTCCCGCCGTTGTGACGATGAAGAAAATGTACAGTTGGAGTCTGTCAATAACCATGGCCACGTACTTCCAATCCTCACGTGTCTGTAACAAGTTTATTAATAAAAACACAGAAGTTAATTTACGCCGCTCCTTGTGGGTATACTAAAACCGAACACAAATGCTAACAGGATCGCAGTGCTACAAAATTGATAATGGCTTGTTACCCATCAGTTTTCATATTTTAGATTTGATATGAATGTATCATATTGTGAAACTATAATACTAAGACATGGGTCTATAATAAGACAGAGAAATACGGTAAAAAAGACACTAAATTAATCAAATAATTCGATTTTATCTAGTAAGATTAACAAAATTATTTATTTATTTATATAATGTTGAGTTAATAATAATGTTATTATACGATTTGTTTCAAATAAAATTATAAATTTTGTAACACTGCGATCTTGTTAGCGCTTATGCTGGGATTCAGTATAGGTACTTATAAGGATCAATATTTGTTAATAAAATAAAAAAAATACAGTATAAATTTAGGAATCCCAAACGGAAGATATAAAATAAAAATATATAAAGTTGACTGATGGTATTATTATTGAAAATAAAGCAGATTGTAGAAATTCCGCTAGCGAATAATAACATTAATAAAAATGTCTGTATTATTGAAAAATAGGAATGCAATTTCTCCGTATAGGTACTAAAAATGTTTTTTTTTTCAAATGTTCTATTTTCTGTAAATTAACTTTTTCGCGTGGGATTTTTTTATTTTATTTATTTAACATATGTATGATTTTTACAATACAAATATACCTAGAAGTAATAATACACATAAAACATGCATACATGGATAAAAGTATTACCTAAATTAGTTCCAGCATGCCAAGGATAATAAAATATGATATCTATTTATACCTGAATATATAGATCCTCGTTTCTGAGATGCTCAGCAATGAATTCAACAGCTTCAGTGGCCTTGGCTGCCTCAGGAGACAGCAGGAGGGAGTCAGAGCTCTCGGATTCCCTACGGCATCCCTCAGCTCCAAGAGCACCCGCCAAGTCCGAGGAGTTGACCTTCCGGTTCACTTTGCAGTTCGGGTGGTGCATGTCTGATAGCTCCATGACTTCCATTTTGCTGTAAAAAAAGCATTTTTTTTTGAATAATCTAATTTATATCTTTATTTATTCTCTGTACATAATATATACATATATATCCAGTTACATATACACAGATAACAATGATATTTATTACAAAATTATTGAATATTTACAATAAATAATAAGCTCTATAATTATGCACATAAAATAACTAAGAAGAAACAATTAGTAACTAAGTAGTAATGTGAATTTATATATTTTGTATTTATACACTTTATGTGCAGATTGGCGGGTTTATTGCTAAAAATACATTTTTTCCAACCAACCAACAATAATCATGTTTATTTTAAGAAAATTTGTATTTCAATCATTATGAATAGGGCAGATAATTTGTGCTCCAGTAAAAATGCGAAAACGACTTTTCACGACAATTTAACAATGAATTTTGAATAAATAACCTAGAATTATCAACAATTTATTCGTTGTCCTGTAAAGGATTGCCGTAATTACGAATACATTATTAACAATTTTTAACACAATATATTAAGTCGGCTGTTGAAACATTTGGCTTCTGGCGCGTCCATTAGGACACCGAATGATTTGAAACATTCGCGTCATATAATTTATACATCATGTTGCTGAATTGTGTGTGGGTACCTAGGTATTTTCCCACATATGCATGTAATTATTAAGCGCGCTCTTACAAAAAACGACCAAATAACGTTCTTATGACCCGTAGAAGGGGTAAATTTCAGAAAGATTAAATTTATCTGAAGAAACATTCAGTGTGACACTCTTCCGATGAAATAAATTGTAAGATGGCCTAGTTAGTAAGGGCATTTACCTGATGTGTTTGGGCATTTCAGTGGGCGAACCGTAGGACGGATGCGGCGGCATCCCCATTCCAGGCATCTCCATCATCCAACGAAGGCGGGTCTTGCGGGGCCTTTTCATGAACAAGATGGCGGGCAGGTAGTGGAGAAACACGCTGCGAATCCAGAGGGGCATCCTGGAAACATCGAAAGTCAATCAAATAAAAGTTAATACGCTATAACATTCTATTAACATAATTAGAAGTATCGACCCTCACACTGTATCGATCCGTGATAATACTCGTATGCTGGCCCGACTCACTAGAAAGTCCGCATCGAGTCAGGGCATTTACAATTTCATAGCAATACATGTCGATGTGATAAAACCGTATTATAAACTAACAAAATAGTGCATGCAATGACAAGTCATTTATATAAGAATCAAAGTATGTTAGAAGTCTGCCATCATAAAAAATCAAACCCACGTTTACAGTTTGGTAAAATAAAAAATTAAATGTATGTTAACAATTTCTATGGAATAAACAATACAATAACTAAAGACAGCAGCAAAATAAAAACAATTAGTAATAATTTAATAACACATCAGATTCTAGGGAATTAGCGAGAGAGTTTTTATTTTAGTATATTACATTTCCGAGAATAATTCTAACTCAATTTTCCGGCGACATTTTGTGTGGACAACTTGGTTCCATATTGTAAATACAGTCTAAAAGCAATTTTTCTAGCCTCATCATTACTCCTCAGTACAGTAAAGTGTACTCGTTTTATGCATATTTAATTACCTGTGAGTTCTGGGACCCCTGAAGTTCCAGTTGATGATGATGACGGTGACCAAAATACTGACGGTGTTCATGATGAAGGTAAACAGGAGGTACTTGGCAATAAGTGGAAGTACGAGGGAAGTGGGCGGAAGAATTTTCGACACCAGTAAAAGGAACACAACGAGTGACAGTAAAATGCTGATACCCAATGTTACCTGAAACAAAAATTCAAAGACTGATCATCTTGCCACCGTATAAATGATCAAGATAAACTGCACTTGATGTACCATTATAGTGCACAATGCACCATTGGGTGCGGATAAGGGAAAGTAGTAGTAGTATTATTGCTATTATCACTTACATACAATTTCCAGTGATGTGTACCTACAAGGGTGAGCGTAATTATAATATAGCAATAGCTTTCAATCAACCCTCGTATTTACTACTATGCAGGTAATTAATATTGTTTTCAAAATTAAGTAAAGACAAACATGTCTGTTGCATTTTGAAGTTTGGTTCTAAGAAGTGGATAAAAACAGCGCTGGATCGAGATAACTTCAATATAAAGGCAAACTCATTTCACTGTTCGTTTGTAGGGGGTAGAAGTTGGTAGAATTCACCATCCAAGCGCTAGTAACTACAAAACAAGGGTCTAGCTCCCTACAAAGTTGTATTCGCTTGCACATAATCCATGTTAGTTAATTAGAAAATACTAGTAAGAAGCCAGGATTCCAATCGACTGACAATGCGCTTGGCAGCTGCAAGACGTATAGTTATCTACCGTCTGTATTTATTATACAGTAATTTTGATGCATTTTTCGTAAAAATAGCTCTGAATCAAAGAATACGTTTTCTTCGTACACAAACGCCGATTATTCTGACTTTTCACACGTCCACTTTCAAGTACTTGTACATGGTCATGCCATATCTTACACGGTCTTCTTCAACTTGAACACCCAGACACACAATGATATTATGATTAATCAATAAACATTGTAGATTAATATGATTTTACCTTTTCTCCAGCTTCAGCAGGTAAATAGAAGACCAAGACGCAAAGAAACGAAATGAGCACAGTGGGAAGAATTAAATTGACAGTGTAGAACAGAGTCTTCCTTCTTATGATGATATAAAACGTGATGTCAGTTTCCGTGGGGTGGTTGCCTTCGTATATGTTCAGGTACGCGGGGACTTCGATAATGTCCCAGGTTCCTGACTTCCAATAGTCGGACAGATCCACGAAGTTCTTGTTGTTGTACAAGGCCAGAGATACTTGGTCTCCGTTGAACGTCCAGGAGCCGAATTTCATGATGCAAGTCTGTTGATCGAACGGGAAATAGGTGACATCTATGGTACAAGAACTCTGAAAATAAAATAATTTATTTAAAACACTTATCTGTATTGCATCAATAAAGACGTGAAGTTTGGAAGGTAAAGTGTTGAAGATGTTACCTGATAAATAGCTGGTGGTACCCAGAGCACTTCTCCCGTTGGATAAATCAACACGTTGGATTTATATCGTACTTCGTAATTTCCGTCAGCGCTAGAACAAAAACCAATACATGGGTTAATCAGCGTTTTTCGCACATAAGTCGTATTCCTAGATTTAATTTTCCTACAAAGGATCTTCGCCTTATGAAAAGTTACGCAATTTACAAAACAGGACTCTGTATGATGTTTGTTTCATTTAACTCACTTGTTGAAGAGCACGATGTCTGGTTTCCAGACCTTGTCAGGGGGCAGCCTGAGGACACCAATGCCACCATAGTCAGTCTCGTCCCACTGCAACTGGTAATCACTCCACACCAGGCGGAGCCAAACATTGGACTTCATGATTTGATTTTTCTCGTTCTAAAAAAGATAATTCGTGCATTTATTTTTTACAAGTAGAATAACACTAAGCCGCGTAAGCTGACAGAGATGCGCTTTGAAGAAATTTTACAATAGATATTCTACACAACGTCGTTGCGCCGCTAATATCTGTTAACTGACACCACGCGATTTCTCGCGAAAAAAGCGCTTTATAAATCATCCCTAAATAAATAAATAAATAAACATCGAAAAAATCGTTTTTGGCGGAATAAATTGTAGAAAAATCTGCGCCATCGTTCTGTAATTTCTGTTATGTGATAAAGTGCAAAAAAATACATTGTTTTATTCATCTCCTGAGCAATTTTGAAAATGTTACTTAACAGATATTACCGGCGCAACGACGATAAACATTCTACAATATTATCATTATCACAATAGTATAATAGTAAGCAAATAAAACATCTTTTTAGACACAAAAACAGTTGTCACATATCGATGTAGAATCATAATGAATCATATGCATTTCTGAGTGCTTCTCAGAATAATTAGTTTATAGTTATCAAATACTTGAAAGAAGTTTATTTAAAAAAAGTAGAAATGACAAATATTATAATCATACTAAAATACTGACCACGTTAATAAGTTGAACGAAAGCTAGTCCAAATCTGACGTCCACTTTTTGCGTCATATTTTGTACAGGACGAATCAGTTTATTGTAACCTCTGAACAGATCTCTCACCAGACGCTCTTCATCTTCAGAGCCCCTCCCACCTAAAAGTAAATAATAATGATTGAAATTGATTGATTAATAATAAAGGGTGGTTCCGTTCAACAAATATAATATATCGAAAGCTTTAACTATGTATGATTGACTCTACTACTAACTGTAGTATAAGATTCCAGATTCGACTAATTTCGGGAAGACACAAAAGATGGCAAATGAAATTGCTCTCTAAGAACAATTAGGAATTCCTATTTTTGCAGACTGCATAAGAAACTGTACAGTTTTTTAAACTGTAAAGCGGGCTTTAACTTTTCTCCTCCCTAAAAAAAGTAGCTTTAGATCTAAAATTTTAAAATAAATTTAACATTTAGGTCTGAGAATTACTACCTATTTTGTAACGATGTGATAGGCACATAACCGTATATAAATACAGCTTTTCTATAAAAACATACGATTCATGCATCATCCTATTCGAGATTTACTTCGAAGACTTTATGGTAATATGTTTACTAATGTACTTTTTCATAAGATTACTAATTTAATCTAAGTCTACATCATGTTATATTGCATGAAAATAATTAATTTTCGTCTTGATCCGTATAAAGTCTCTAGTATCATTATGCACTTCGTGTCTATTCTATTCGTCTCCAGAAAAGTGGGAGTGGCCAACAAGGAATAGTTCATTTGAATACATCGATAAATATTTTTTCACACATTTTTTAGCAAATACGTCTATAAAGTTCAAAATATTACATTTAATGCTTATATTTTATTTTTAATGCAGATTATCGTATCTGATTGACATGAACATTGATACAATATTTATAAAAATGTACTGCTAATGATTAATTTACACTTCGGCTTTCACTATCAGGCGTAAAAACATTTGAAAATCAAAAAGGTTTTCAGAAAGAAATCCCTTGTGTTGAAATCTTTTGAATATTAGAACATATTATTACTAGAATATTATGATGATAAAACTTGCACTCGATTGACAACGATTTTCTATTATTTAAATGTGTAGAATTGTGAATACCAATTGTTTTGGTTTCTAAATATTGCTTTTTTATCTGGTACGCTATATATGGAACGTGGTATTTAAGAGAAATATTATGATCATATCGTACCGTGTAGTAGGAGGAGATGAAGAATGAGCGCGGGGAGCGAGCGAAGCGCTCTCGCCATGGCGGTCGGGCGGTGACTGGAAAATGGCCGAAAGGATTTCCACCACCACCATATGCAAAAAGCTGCGAGCAAGCAGGGCGGAAAATGGTAGGTAAAATGAAGGCTTTTCAATAAAAAGACCAAAATAAACCATACTTCAAAACGAAAATATCTATCACTTTTTACTAGTAATGGCTATTACTGTAAAAATTTGTTTGGGTGGAACTGAATTGTGATTCGCTAACTAAAGATTGGTTTGTTTAACAACTAGTTGGTAAAGTAAACTTTCTTGTAAAAATGTTTAGAGCTTAAGGTGGGTGTGAATATTTTGGGCACTATTGACTTAGCTCTTTGCAAGTAATGATTTGCTAAGTACCATCGAGTTTTCACCCTTTCTGACTAGGGTCCTTATTTCCTTGATACTCGGTCCTTGTCACACAATCTTCCCGCTCGCCATGAAACAGCAGTGCCCATTATCGATCGTAACATATTTCAGGCATTGCAGTGAATGCTTCAGGGGGACATTTTCAGCGCTTTGGTTAAATGATACTGATGTAAATAATCAATCCTGTTTTGCGTTTTTTATTTTTGGCTTGTATTTAAGAATTCAAAAATCTCGGGAAAACGGAAGGGTCTTTATTATAATACAGGCGAGACAAAAATATACTTAAAATTCAAGTTATTTGATACAAGATATCATTGACATAACTACTCATTCTTGATATTTCAACCTCATATCTTTACCTTCCGTACAAACATTTTATTAACAAACTAAATTTGTTTGCATTTTGAAAACATTGCATTACATTGGGAAAATTTTGGGAAATGGGAATAAAAGACCTTCATAAATATTCGCTTTATGTATTTAAATAAACAAAGTACAATCCATGGAGACATTGCATCTCGCTTCATCACAACGTTTTTTTCTTATAATATTTTAAATTGTATTATTATTTACAGTTTGAATTATTATTACTTTATGTTTGGGTTTTTATTATTTTACGTGTTATATCAATTTATTGACGTTTTTATTTTTCAGAAAGAATAAAAATTGGACACACGGTTTAACATTTGTTTTAAAAATTATAATCCAAATATTCAATTAGGTTTTTTAGATTCTCATTATTTAAAGGTAAATTAAAAGTAAGTTAGTTTTCTTCTTTAATTTTAATAAAATATAGTTCTTGTTTTCGAAAATATAAGTAATTGCTGTTGAGTATTTTATTATGTACGTATTTTTTAAACGTTTGCTGTTTGATGACGTATTTCTGGATACGCTTTTCTAAATATTAAATTTATTCTGTAAGGAGAATTCATTTTAAATAAATAATTCTACATTTTCTTACGCAGTTATAAACTTGGCACTTATTTATTGTTTATTATCGTATTGTAAACTAATAAAGGAATAACCTTTAAATTCATTATAAACATTTTAAAACATTAGGTATTTAATCACAATAGAAAAAATAATACACATATTTCAGAACATAATTAAATGAGATAAATCTGTAATTGGTTTGTCTTCGAAGCTAACTGAATACTGAATACACACATTGTGTTATATAAGAACGTAGATTTGAATTTTACAGAAAACAAGATTATTTAGAAGAAGCTAGGACTGACATAAATGTGAATAAAAATATTACCATCTGCTGAAGAAACATTAGTAATATTAAAATATTTGAGTGTAAATTTATGGGATAATAATAATTTACATTATTATGAGTTTTATCTCGATTTACGAATCTTAAATGTAAAAATGATGCCAGAAATCGTCAGCAAAAACTATTTTGTAAATATTAATTTGTTAAAATTGACTTTACGATAAATATTTTAAATATATTTCTAATTTTGTAAAAGTTTTGAACAACACATATGGAAGAGCGAAGTGTGTGTATGTGAAATAACTCCCACATTTATACAATATTAAGAAAAAGTTCAACCTAAAATGACCATTAGGGAATGGGGTGATTTAAAGGGAAGTACGTATATTTTCCACAACACGGAAGGGTTGTTTTTAATTGAGTATTTAACAACATTTTATAATTTGTATAAACTTTAAACATTATTAATTGTTAGTAGTTAAGTATTGCTGAAAAATTATTTATTTGCAAACACAAATATTTAGTATTACCCAATATTCTAACTAATGTTCTTCATAATCTTATCAAGAATAGAATGGTATATAACTTGTTCACCGTGTATGACCAAGTATACAAGTTTAATGCGCAACGGTGAGCAATTGTAAAGAATAGAATGGTATATAACTTGTTCACTGTGTATGACCAAGTACACACGTTTAATGCGCAACGGTGAGCAAGTGTAAATAATAGAATAGTATATATCTTGTTCACTGTGTATGACCAAGCATACAAGTTTAATGCGCAACGGTGAGCATGTGTAAAGAATAGAATGGTATATAACTTGTTCACTGTGTATGACCAAGTATACGAGTTTAATGCGCAACGGTGAGCAAGTGTAAAGAATAGAATGATAAATATAACTTGTTCACTGTGTATGACCAAGTATACAAGTTTAATGCGCAACGGTGAGCAAGTGCAAAGAATAGTATAATATACTTAAATTCGATACGAATACATTGTTCGTCAACCAGTGACGTCATTGCTGAAGATACATTTTTTAACCATCTCAAACGGATTGTCGTGTAATGAGAAACATTATTTTATAAACTTTATGGAAACACAACAAGTGACCGTACATGGGGCGGAGCCTGTCAGGGGGGCCGCGTGGCCCGACGGGGCAACTTCCGGTTCCCGTCCGGCGCGGGCGGCCTCCCGGAGGCCCGGGGCGGAGCCCCGGCGGTAGATATATAATCTGAGCTCTAAACAAACCGCGTTAAACTTAACGGCGGGAGGGTACCGCGGGGGGCGGGGAGGGGCAACTTCCGGACCATCCCCACCCCCGCGGACTCCCTAACACTAACCTTCGTCTTAATCCTAACTTTTAATGTATTGTACGATACCTATAATATAGTCGCTTAACGCTCGCGCGAAGTGTCAAGGTTCTGGGTGATATAATTTTTAATATTTCTTTATTAAATGTTCTTATAGTTTGCAAATCATAACTTAACAATTAACCGGTTTATCACAGAATCTTTATTTTATATGTATGTATGTACATATAAGGGCGTCCCTAGCGTCTCTCGTCTCTATATAATAAGTATATTCAACAGTGAAGTCGGAGTTATTATACATCGGGTTGTAGTGGATAACAAGTGTGTGGTGGCTCCGCTAGGACACCATGATGTGTGGCGCGGACAGCAGCACCGCGAGGGTAGCCCCGATGGTGAACAGGGTAAAGATAATAAGGCACAGTCTGTCCACCACCATGGCGGCAAACTTCCAGTCGCGGGACACGTCCGCGCCCTCGTCTTCCTTCCGGAGCTGTAACACGAGAGAGGGAGCACAGTCAAATATCGCTACTCGTGAACAGGGTAAAGGTAATAAGGCACAGTCTGTCCACCACCATGGCGGCAATCTTCAGGTCGCGGGACACGTCCGCGCCCTCGTCTTCCTTCCGGAGCTGTAACGCGAGAGAGGGAGCACAGTCAAATATCGCTACTCGTGAACAGGGTAAAGGTAATAAGGCACAGTCTGTCCACCACCATGGCGGCAATCTTCAGGTCGCGGGACACGTCCGCGCCCTCGTCTTCCTTCCGGAGCTGTAACACGAGAGATGGAGCACAGTCAAATATCGCTACTCGTGAACTGGGTAAAGGTAATAAGGCACAGTCTGTCCACCACCATGGCGGCAATCTTCAGGTCGCGGGACACGTCCGCGCCCCCGTCTTCCTTCCTTCGGAGCTGTAACACGAGAGAGGGAGCACAGTCAAATATCGCTACCGTGAACAGGGTAAAGCTAATAAGGCTCAGTCTGTCCACCAACATGGGGGCAAACTTCCACTTGCAGGAAACGTCCGCGCCCTCGTGTGTTTGTAAGGTTTCATTCCAAGAGAATTACATATTATAATAATATAGAATAGTAAAAAAAAAGTTTAAAAATCCATTTAAAGAGGAGAGACGGTTTTAGCAATATCATAATTTTTATCAACAGTAAAGAAATTATGTGTCATTCAGCATAAAAGCAGCATCTTCTGATAAAGTAACTTATTTTCTTCAGGTTCCAGTTTAAAAAGCTTGTTTACCTTACTTCCAAGGAGTCCATGCTAAGAGATACCTAGAAAGAGAGATGGCAATATTTTCTGAGAATCATGCGGATCTGGTTATGCAACATTATGTTTGCAGGACTGACCTGGTCTGTGATGTACCTAAGCTCCTTGAGGATGAGAGCCAGCTCGTAGTCCGCCCCCAGGCACGGTGGCGCGGGAGGGTCGGGCGGGCGGCCGGGCCGCCGCATTCTCCTCTCCCGCCCTAAAAAATAATACCAACTATTTGTTACCATAGCATTAGAGAAAAAAATGAAGCAATTTACGCTTGGGGTGCTATAAAAATCATGTTTTTATCACTAAAATACAATACTTACTCCATTAAAATACAGAATCCTTTTTCGATGAGTTACTACAATTTAATGTTAATTATAGACCGTATCAACCATATTGAATCGGTGCAACACCGCCTACTCAGAAAAGTAGCATGGATGATCGGTCTGGGGAGAGATGATTACACCTATGAAGATATGGAGTCACTGTTGAGAATCTCTAGTCTTCAAAAGCGTAGATCTCACATTGATTCCATTTTTCATATTTAAATTGCTAAATGGCATGATAGATGCACCATCTTTACTGACTCAAGTGACTTTCTGTATTCCAGTCCGTGTAGGCTGAGAAATAATGACGTGCTGTTCCTTAGTCACCACAAAACTAACTATGGTTTTCATGCCCCATTGTCTCGATTGTGTCGTATTGTAAACTCAAGACGCGATCTGGACTTCTTCGTGTAAGTCTATCTAGATTTAAACATTCACTGAAGTAGACCCGATCCTGTCTTGAGTGTGTCCACATTTATTATCACTGTCTTAGCTTCACCAATTTAATGTTTTGTCACTTATTTTTACTGCTTGTTATCCCTTTTATGCTTAACTCTTAAATAAATAAATTTTTCCGCAAATAAATAAAAAAAATATATATATTAGAGTACATGGGAGTACAAGAGAAAAAAATGTATGATACTGGGAAGTCTACAGATGATTGTCAAAAGATACTATTGCCTCTTCACATGGTTAGAAATGTTAAAAAATGAAAATTAAGTTAAATTCAGCAAAACATCAAATCGATGTTTTCTCATTTTTCTTAGATATACAATTTGCAAACATGTTCTACCTCCTCGTAATCAAACCAAAATGAGACTTGCAGTTCTTGCCTGTATAGCGAGCGGTAATAGGGCGCGCGATGGTTGTTCCGGAAGTCGTCGTCTATATCCAGCACATTGGCCAGCAGCGACTTGGAGGAGCGCTCCCTGAGCTCGGCGTCAGGGGCCGGGGGCGGCTTGGGCGGCGTGCTCTCGGTCCCTCCGCCGGGCCTGCTCATGCGCAGAATGCACGGCAGCCAATACAGGAACACTACACGGATCTGGAAAAATTATTTATGAGTGACGATCACCAGCATTGATCAATGATAGAAGAAGAAGATATACATGATTCCTTTCCTTACCCAATCGCTCATTTCATGAGTGTCAGCATTCCTGTGGTGGTAGTTGAGAATGAGGATGGTAGACACGACTGAAGAGGCGACCATGAACATGATACAGTTGAAGTAGGTCCCCAGCAGGGGCACAGCGTCGGAGGTGGCCGGCATCGTCTCCGCCACCATGTTGAGGAACACGGTGAGGGACA
Source organism: Micrasema minimum (assembly GCA_022494985.1). NCBI lineage: Eukaryota > Metazoa > Arthropoda > Insecta > Trichoptera > Brachycentridae > Micrasema > Micrasema minimum. Next base: position 113,382 of record JAGVSP010000103.1, on the reverse strand, counting down.
GAAGAATAGTCACACCTGGAACAGAGATAACGAATATCACTGCCATCCGTAAACTTTTTGGTGAAAGATAATATTACTCTGATAGTGAGATTTTCAAGTATCGATAAAAAATTCAGTAGTATAAATACAATTATTGTAGCTACTCAAATCTCTTTAATTTATTTATTCATCCCATGTCTCCTATGTGATGCATTGTGGATTCCAAAAAATTTCTCCTAGTTAAGCGATCGGTTGCCAACTCCCGTATCGTAAATAAATTCTTCTTCATCCATATTAATAGATATCATAAAATAAATTATTATATCTTAACAAATAATGTTATTCTTGATTATTGGAAAGCTCCGTTTTTAAGGTACCTACGTATACTTTTATACACAAATATTTACATATTTTTAAGAGTATAAAATTTTTTTGTTGTCGTGGACACGATTTAAAAACAAATCATTAGAATAGATACGTGCATAAAATTTTACTCAAATTCTCGTATCACATTCAAATGAAATCAAATAGATTTTTAAAATTTAACCCGTATAATGATATCAGTGTTTTTGTGTATGCTACTAAAACCACTAACTAAAGCCGGTCAGAAATAACTAAGATCTTCACGACCAATTAGTGGTTTAAAACAAAGTTATTTGATCCGCGTTCTTGCGACAGAATAATGTTTCGTGTAAAGGCAGTCTAAAACATTATTGTCCTCATTTGCCAACAGACAAAGGAATTTAGGACAATTGCATCTGAATTACACAGCGCAGAGGATGGTATTTCATAACCAAAATGCAATTTCAAGTTTTCCCACCCCTGTATTAACTTTGCTTCCTGTTTCCAACTTCATTCTCTCACATATCACAAACTCGAGAGCTTTCGCTAATATAAATTAGTTTCTTTGTACCGAAGTACGAAGATAAAAAACGACTAACTTAGTTTAGTTAAGTAGGTAGTTTTTTTTTATCGTAATAAAGTGCTTGTATTTCTGTGGAATTCAGTCACAGAATTTAGATCAGTTCCCATGTTGAGGCTCGATTTTCTGTTTTAATAAAATTTGAAGTTGGAAGCAAATCCTATTATTTTGTGTACAGGGTTATTCAGTCAGGAAATAACAATTTTGAATTTTAATAAAACACAGAATAATTTAAATATCTAGCTGAAATTCGTTCCAGGTATAGTACACACATTATATTTAAGTGTGTAATTCTATTTCATTAATAAGTTTGATTATTTGGAGACGATTTTTCACCTCTCTTCCACACATATCGGCCAAAATGTTTACAAAATCCCATTTGATATTGTTCCTGAGCTCCTCTAAAGATATTGGCTTGTTGGCACATGCCAACGACTTAACCAACCCCATTTAAAAAAATCAACGGCGCTAAACCTGGAGGGCCATTAACGAGACTATTTCTCGAGATTATACGATTACCTACCATTGTCTTCAATAGGTCAATTGTTAGACCAGCTGTGTGGCATGTAGCACCATTTTTTTGCACCTTATATCAAGTCTATTCAATTCAAGCGAAAAATAGTCTTCAAATATAGCATGACAGTGAACTCTATTAACCATAACATGACGATCATTTTTACTGACGAAAAAATAAGGTTCGATCTCGCCTCCGGCACAAAATCCACACCAAATGTTTTTTAGTTTTGGATGCGATATACTTTCTTGGAGCACGCGTGGGTTGGTTGCTGTCATCAAGGTAAAAATGAGTTTGATTTTTAAAGATGATTATGATAAAAAATTAGTGTAACCGAAAATTGGTGTAAGTTCCTACTACTGACTTTGATGGGAATTTTTGATAATTTTCAAAAGCTCGTTCGTGAACTTCACTATAATAAAAATGTAAGCCTGAAGGTTTGACATTGACAGATAATAAAAATATTTTAAAGATGCGTTTGTATTAAAATACAAAATTAAAATACAAATACAAAATGTCCTTACTAAATAACCCTGTATTATAAAATTGATAATACTGAAAGCTCTTAAAACAGTTGGAACGCGACTAAAAAAGCTTGGAAGAATACAAATTTTTATTTGAAAATGTTATTTAATAAATTATGAAATATTTACTACAGTTTGATTTTAGCCAACAGGCCGAGAAAACTTTAGGGGTAGTTTGGACCAGCAAATATAACGCTATAAAATATAAATTGACTCATTAAAAAAACGTATTCGAAAATAATGTTTAGCTGTTAAATTAAGGTAATACAATATTCATTTATAACATATATGGTTTTAGGAAAGAAGATTCCTTAAACGCCAAACATAGTTCAATGCCGTAAAGAATGAATCTCTGCAAAGCAATTAATCTCTGTACAAAAGCAACTCGTGGCAAGTCTAAACAACACAAGAAAGAAAATAAAATAAACTAAAACTTGTACCTGCATACATACCTAGTATTTGAATTTTCACTACAATTTATCAAATATATCCTTGCTCCAAAAACATTCGATCTTTAAACGAAAAGGCCAGCTCATATTATGTAAGTTCGTGTGGGATTTGGACTTCGGCTTTCGTTATATACCTCTGCCATTATATACTAAACTCCAGTAGTACATAGTATATAACCAGCAAAGCTGATGCAATTGGCAGTCTGCCAAATAGGTTTCGTGCAATATTCTCTTTGCAGTGGGTTCTCCACACGGAGAGTGGTAATGACACCCAGCCAAACCATTCATATTGCATTTTCCTCCCATTTCGAGAAAGAACCGTGCAGTTCTTGCTATTATGAAAATGCTTTCAGTTTTTAAAATGACATTAAAAACCATTTAATGTGAAGTTTAGAAATTTTTAACAAAATCTTACTATGTAAAATAGTTTTATACTTATTATAAAACGTTTGTAAAATAAGCACAGTACAATGTACTACCCAGAAGTAAATATTTTAGATATTTACAATATAGATATTTTTTTTGGGTTTGATAAATGTATTTAAAAACATATTTTGTACGTGAAAACTATTTAAAAGAGTAAAAATAACACTATTATTTAAATAACGGAATAAAAAATGCCTTACCTTTTAATTTTATCAAATAACTAGAACTAAATTTAACAGTTAAAAAAACCCTTTTGATGCAGAAGGCAGCAGTTCAAAAGATATAGGCGCACCAGCAAAAGCTGCCTTCCTATAATAATAATAATGGTAATAATTTTGACTTTGATAGATCATTGACTTATCTCATTACAAATAAAATAACTTACTGTCAATTTTTAGATTTCGAATAAAACGTTGCATTATCTTTTTTATAATTCGCTTTACATTCATTTCAGAGGCGTAGGTACAATAAAAGGGCCTATTAATACCCTTTTATGTAATGTAAAATGGGTTTTAACGGCAAATTATTCCGATCCGTTTCCGGGAAAAAGGAGATTACAATGCCTCACGTTTAACATTGTTAAGGAATATTATGTGATAGCATATATTTCAGTCCCCTTGTTAAAAAATGTATGCATTGAAAAATATCATATGTTAAAAAGCATAATAACGAATTTTAACCAAAGGCGTTGATTTGAGAAAAAATGTTAGGTGTAATGACGTACATTATGAAGGTAGTATTTTAGTACACAGGCACGTTTAAACAACATATATCTGCGTAGCAGAATAATTTTTCGTTTAAGATTAGATAATGTAACGAAGAATTCCAAAAATTGTTATTATTTATTATATAAATGGCAGTTCGATATTGTCCTACTCTAAATATAACTGTAAACATCTATTGTAAACTATAGATCACCGAGTGACAGTTTCTCCCCAGAGTCGCTCAGAGGGAAGCTTATGAAGGCCATGGAAGCAATGTTCACGCAGGGAATAATCAAGATGAAAAAGCAATAGGAAGTCTTATCCACCACTTTGTCCATATTCAGGTTTAATATAAACAGATTGCTTACCAAGAGAAAGTTTCTCCCAGAGTCGGGCGGCAGAGTGAAGCCCAGTAGGGCCATGGAAGCAATAAGTACGCAGGGAACAATCAGGTTGAAGAAGTAATAGAGAGTCTTGCGCCTGATGACGATAGCAAAGGTAATGTCAATGTAGGGCTCTGGGCAACAGTTGTAATAGATCTCGTTTCTTTTGCCTGGCACACCTGAAAGCAGCAATAAAAATTGTTAAAATAATCCTCAGCATTGAATGTGTATTCTGCATTCTAAGTTCTCGCTAATATCATATAAAAAACTGAACTGGGGTTTGGTTTAACACATTATCGTTGGCAGCTACCCGAATGAATGACGTATATTTTTATTGTTTTCATGGGCTTTTCGAGAGAGTTTCTGAAAGACATATTTTCACTTCAACTACCATTTTGCAGTTATTTAACTAAAAACTTTAGCGACATTTTTCTCGATATGAACACATTTTTGGACATCTAAGAATAATCGATCACTTACATCAGATACTAGTGGTATATATTTTTACATTTAAATTTTTAATATGCCGCTACTGGCACAACGTAACCAAATAAAAACTTACCAATTAGATTTTTTATATCTCTATCGTCTAAAAATATCAGAGGCAAGGGTGGATAATACAGGAAAGGTTAAAAAAACCGATCTCGCCAGAAATGGAAATCACCATGTTCCGTACTAATCAGAACACATGTCATATATAAGGTATTAGATTTGTTCATGTTTGTATTAAAATTTATAGACATAATTGAATAAATTACCGATAAGTTCCCATTCCCCATTGGTCACAAAACTGCTAATGTCTCCTCCACCTTCGTCTTGTAGTTGTAAGTCCAACTGTAAATTGATACACCAGCATTTAAATCATATTCTAAGCTTCATAAATTAAATTAAAAAATTCAGTTGGGCTTTGTTTAGGACCAATTTTACATATTTTTACACTGGTAAACGTGTTCAAAAACTGTCCTCGCGTGACTTACCTCAGCAACACTTTAAATTGAAATGCTGCCTTATTTAATTTACCTACTAGTACTCCATTCCTTCTCCGCACCCAATAGTACATAGGGTTGTATTGTGTCTTTTGTAAGGATAGGATGGTCTTTGGATAGGTATTGTGATAAGGTACGGCAGGGGACGTATGAAATAGTGTCTGCCAGATAGGATGATAGGATGATAGTGTGAGATGCACACATGCGTTCTGTCCCCTCCCCTCTTTTTTCCCTAATCCCCCCCTCCATTGAGACCCTGACCGCGGATGCACGGGTGGATGTCTGGGATGGGGGGGCCTGGCGAGGCGGGATACCGGTCTCCACACGGGTGGTTGTAATTACTAATAAATAATGATCGGGGTAGAAACTAACATCCCTACCACTGTTAATTTGGGCCGACTCTGGTTGGTTTGGGTGATGGAAACAATGACAATTATAATACATAAGCCGAGACGGTGGTAGGGGTACAATGAAAGCATTTGTTCGCGTACATAATCGTAAATTCATCCGTATTTTTATCACACTAACAATCTTAAAATCGCGGTTTAGCTTGTTGAAAAAATCGGTAGAGTTGGCTGGACTAAAAAAAGACTCAATAGTCTTTAAAGCAGTCTAGGGAAAGGGTGGGGCTTTCATTGAGTACATAGGGCGCTGCACAATCTATGCCTACTTACCTGAAAACCATCATAGGTCCAGCTGCCAAATTTCATTTCGCAGCGTTGGTCGTCAAAAGGGAACCAGGTGATGTCAATTTTACAGGTGCTCTTGAAGATACCCGGAGGAACGTACAGGCAGGATCCATTGTTGCGAACTACCACGTTGGTTGGGTAGGTGCCATCGAAACCCTCATCAGCGCTGAAACAGGTGAGGATTATCAAGGTGAGGGTGTATTAAAATACAGGGTGTATTAAACGGATAGTTGAGTGACTCTAAAAAAAATACATATTCTTCAAACCGTTAGACCTCTAAGTAGGCCGAAACAGTGTTACATAGACAATGTGTTGGCTTATCTGAATATGCTGGGTGAAAGCGATATCTGGAGTTCGAAAAGAGTGGAATGTCATCAAGGAGGCAAAAGCTCTTCGTGGGTTATATGGCTATCTGAAGTAAGAAGTATTCAATGCACATTACTTGTACCAATAAGTATGTTAGAATGCGTAAAAAGTACAACGTTAAAAGTACAAGCTCGGGAGGAAATGTAGCTAAATTCTAAAATATTGTTAAATTAATTTGTTCTTTTTATCATTTTCTTTTCCACCCATTTCAATATTATATAACAATTTAAGTATAATACTATATATAAATCGCTGACAGAACGAGGATTACTCGTCAGTCTATCATAGTGACAGAATCTACCCTAACGGATGGAAGTTGATTCCCAAATTCAATCAAAACTGATCAAACTTTAAAGATAACAAGCAATTAAACAAGTTTACAATTACTGTTAAAGTTTGATTCATTTATCTATTCACGCACCTGAAACTGTTGTGCATTGGGCACTACATTGGGAAAACGATAAAATGTATTAGGAGCATGTGCTGTTACTTGACCTGCAGCCGCTTTTCCATACAATTCTAGTCCTCGATATTCTCCTTTGTGTTTAGCAAAACGTTTTACATGTCGATCAAAATCGTGTTTGCACTAATGTAACGTCTAATTTATTAAATTATTAAATTATCTTCTTTAACAAATATTTAAAAAATAACACCATGCGAACACGCTTCTTGTATTTAAAAGTGAAAAACATTACTCTAGTGCTACATTCCAAGGAGAAAATCAAGGACTATGTGTGCTGTGTATGCTTTGTATAATTCAGAACGCGGCATATGTATGTATGCTGTGTAGAATTCAGAACGCGGCATGTGTATGTATGCTGAGTAGAATTCAGAACGCGGCATGTGTATGTATGCTGTGTAGAATTCAGAACGCGGCATGTGTATGTATGCTGTGTAGAATTCGGAACGCGGCATGTGTATGTATGCTGTGTAGAATTCAGAACGCGGCATGTGTATGTATGCTGTGTAGAATTCAGAACGCGGCATGTGTATGTATGCTGTGTAGAATTCAGAACGCGGCATGTGTATGTATGCTGTGTAAAATTCAGAACGCGGTATGTTTATGATGTGTATAATTCAGAACTATAAAAAGTTCCACTTTTATACGTAGAAATCGTTTTAAAATGGCAATAATTGTCATGTTACTTTTATGCGAAGACTTGTAAAATGGGTCATATTATAAAGATACTACATAATACAAACATAGTGGTGTTTCTGCCAACAAAGTGTCAAATAAAATTTTACTATACCTTTAGCAGCCAGAAAAAAATATGAGCGCCTAGTGTATAGAATACGCGGCAAACTATTCGCTCGTCCTTTTAAATAAATTAAAGTCAGCAAAAAAGTGCGAAGACAGGCTCAAATAAAAGCGACAATTTATGAGTTTGTTCTGTGAACAAGGGACTTATACTGGAGCCGTTCGATATTGGAAACGTTAGTGCAAGTTTGACGCGTCATCGTCAGTTGAAAATTACAAAAATTACAATTGTTTTACCAAATTTTATGTAAATTACTACAATTAATTGTCGTTTAACATTCAAACAAGTATTTATGGATTCCCTTCGTTTTAAAACATTTTTTTTCTCAATAACTCCAATGACTAAAGGCTGATGGTAGAGGAAAAATAATAAAATAATATTGTGGTAACAAAAAAAATCTTTTTAAATTTTTTTTAATTAAATTTCATCGGGAATTGAACTCGGAATCTTTGGGTGTGAATCAGCTAAACTCAGTGTAATACATTTTTACCATAAGTTTTTCATTGTTTAAAACCATTCTAGATAAACGTCAAGCGAATGATAATTTTGAATATGGCCAACTTGGATACAAATCTAGATTGTTAAACCACGATTTGCGTATATCAATTTAAATGAACCAATGAATATGCTTATAGCAAGTCACAAGCCCTGTAAATGTAGATATTGAAATGAATATCTACATTCTTGTGATTAAAAAAACATCCTATCCTCTGTCTTAAATTTTTGGGAATAATTAAAAAAAAAACAACGGTAGCCAACTTTACACACGTTAAGTGCAGTGATTCCAGCATAAGTCCCTTTGTTCTGTTTCCTGTGTTCCCTACCTATTGTACATGAGGACATCCGGTTTCCAGAGGCGGCCAGGCGGGATGCGTAAATCTTTAACTCCGCCAAAGTCGGAAGTGTTCCACCGCAAATTCATGTCGTTCCACTCCTGGCCGAATAAAAGAAGAAAACAAATCGTGAGCATAAAGGACACCCGAAACAATCAATAAATTATAAATGGCGGCCTCCGGAAGACACAGGGGCCGTAATGAATTGAAGCAATGGTAAAACGTAGCCACAGACAATGCATAATTAAGAATGGAATTATTATTATATACGTTCGGTAGAACAAGCCCAAATATTTTACAAAACATATCTCTAATATAATATGGGTACATAGGTAAATTTGGTATTAATTTTTTTTTTTAAATTATTCCCAAGAACATATTATGTGCTTGGGAGGCATAGTCAAGTCAATTTTAAAAAAAACATTATGCAAAACTAATCGATGCGGACGGTGGAAAGGCTATTTGAGTAACATGCATAAATCGAACTTTAGTAAAGTAGAGCAATTTGAAGTTAAGACCCTCGATTTTTAAAAATTTCAAACTGCAAATTGCTCTTCTTCAAAGTTTGAAGTTCGAAAATATTTTCGTTAATTTAAATTTCTCTACTGCAAAGTTCGATATATGCACGTTAGTCAAATAGTATTTCCACCGTCGCGCGTCGCGTGGGCTCGCGCGTCGGAGGGGTATAATACTGCACGATCACCAGTTCAAAGGAGTAACAGATATGAAGTGTATAGTATATATTATATATCCACCATATCCACTTTATCACGTAATAATCCAAATAGTTTTTCTACCCTCTTGTAAAATGATCTAAATAGACTAGATGTCCTATACATGCCAGGTATATAAAATATTAAACATAATTATTATGTATAGAAATGTATAATTATGGATTTCGCTTACATTAATTCAAAATTTGGAGTCATTCTACTAATTAATTATTTTAGGCAATACAAAATGGTACCAAACTTACCAGCTTCAGCCAGATGTTAGTTATCAGCAACTGATTTTTCTCGTCCTGTAAAAAATTATAATTGCTTTTAGAGTCAAATGTAAATTAAACTAAGCTACGATAAGTCATTTTATCTTTCAAGGTATAAAAAATAATCATATCAAAAGCATAAATGTTAAATAACCGACATCTGTTATGTATAATATTGTGTATTATATTGTTTCTAAAAATTGTACACAAATGAAAAATTTTTAGAAATTTTTCTTGTTATGAATTTGGCGTTATTATTTATTAACAACTCATTTCTTACCTTTATCGTATCTAATTTTAACTAACGACCTAACAAACCATCACGCCGTTTTAGCGGAAGGATATTATTGTCTGTCTTGTCACACTTCCTCCGCTCATATTTCCTGTCATACGCGCACGCTGATAATTTCAACCTTATGGATGACTACTTTTAAGTATTTGTTGCACTTGATCGTACCATGTTTTTCTCGGCCTTCCTCGACTTCCAGGCACACTCAGGCATTTTATATTCTTGTAGCCATTGTTTCATCGTTCATTCGATGTGTATGACAGAACCAACGTAAAGCAATGTTTACATCACACAAAAACCATTTATACGAATTGGTTGTGCTGTTATTAAGATGATTTTTATTTATTCTTCATATATGTACGAATAATATTATTTTCTTTAGTAGATTTTCTTTTTGCGAAAATCTCCAGAAACATTGGACGATCTTTTTCAATTTCACTTTCAATAAATCACCGCCGATAAGAAGAACTATCCGTACCTAATAATTAATTGCCATCCGATATGTAATGTCATCGCGATAGCTTTATTGAATAATAATATGTAAAGCTTACGTACGCACTTGCTAGAAGTGTCGGTAGGGAACGTTTAGGGAGGAAATTGTGTGCTTAAAGCTGCTAATGAAATATTATTATAAGTCTGAAGGTAATTTAACTCGCGTTAACGGTTTTGAAGATTAGTTTTACCTTTACAGGCACTTTAAATTGTGTGTTCTAGAAGTATGTGAGGGCAATTGCTTTTATCAGCATATTTATTATATTGTCTGTCTACATTTTATGAACATAATTAATTAAATGAAAAATCATCAAGTAGGTGTTTTTTAAACGTATTGAATTTAAAACCAACAGCTTAATATTGAATACCTAATTAATATTTATTCAACTACTCAATTCATAATAGATCGGTTAGGAAATTAATAGGTAGGTACTCACACGTAGGTCAAAAATCAATTGATACAATACCTACATAACTACTAACGAATCATAAAGTCACTAAGTACTTAGGAAAATAATTTGCAGATAACAATAAAAAAACGCTTTACTTGTAAGTAACTGGAGTTAACTGAAATATTATTCTAATATATTTATATCCGTTGGATACGGAGTATAAATCAGCTGGGACGCGTATGGTTTGGATCGTCGCTGATGATAGCGTGAAACCACGTTATCCTATCAAACTTCACACAGACTTATAAAGGCTGCCCCGTTATTTTTTTGTACCCACTTTCTTTTTGAAAAGCGCACTATATTCATCGAGCAATCGAAGTCCATTCTTCATCTCCACGGATCCCTGTCTTCAGCTTCCGAGACCGTCGAGCACAACGCCACCATGTATGCAAATTGACCTCGGGGCATTCTCGCGTGTTTAGAGTCAGAGTAGGGCGAGATTGCCGTATGCTAGTCGATGTTTTCTATAATTTTAACTCTTTTGTGCAAAATTAATTGATTTATCAAATTTATTATTGTATATTCCCCCTCAACCTAGTGAGTGTAGAGTCATCTGAGCCAAATGTAAATTCAGATTGACTAGATTGTGGTTATTAATGTAATTGGTTGAGGTGTGGAAAATGTAGCTTATAAATTTAACTTCAAAAAATTTTAGGTAAGACAGCTTGTATGTGAAAACTGTACACTTGTTTTATAATGATTTTTGTACTTAAATTATTGCATCATCCTTAATTAAACTGTTATATTGAAATTCCTATTTCTTTTATTTCTTCCCACTAGGAGTGTTCCGCGTCCCGTATGTTTGGCAAATGTGTTTCTACTTGCTTTAATTCATTAGATTCGTTTTGATAAATTCTTATTAAAATAAAATATTTCATAGGATATTTCTTGTTAACAATCTGAGCTAGTTTGGTGAAGCGATGACGGGATTCTGGTTCAATATGGAGAGGAACCAGAATCTTCTTCATCACAATTCTGACGCCCAAAATAAAGTGATTGGCGAAGCAACCCAAGAAGTATAGAATTCTCTATGATGTGCGCCCAATCCATTAGCATATTCTTTTAATTGAACACGGGGTCAAAGGTAGTATGAATAGAGTAATACAATTGGGGTTGTATTTAGGGGGGGAAAAAAATTGGGAAAAATTTAACGGAAAAAGTGGGGAAAATATTTGCTCTATACATCGCCGGTCCCTTATTCTAAGTCGTATAATAATCCAATGATTCCTTTTTGTAACTATTAAATTCGACATCACCTACTTGGTTACCTTGAACCCCTGCCAATCGACGATATGGTCCAGTCTGCTGCAGTCCTACAAGGAAGCTTGGATGGAGGAGCAGACGCGAGTACAGCGGAACCAGAGCATTCGGCGGTAAAATTTCATGAGGACAAGACATTTTTTTCTCACCTGAATATCTGCAGAGGGTCAGGTGATAAACGTTCCATTTTTAATTTTGTGCATTTACCACTGATTATTCTTTCCTTATACGAGAAATTGTTCATTGGTTATTTTTGTTTGTAGAAATTATGTGGGTAAATTTTGGTGCTAGCTACAAATTCGTTGTAGCTTCACTTTGTTACAAAGCTGATAGTACTGTTGGGTGTTATCTTCTTTTTTGAAGATTATTGTAGCTTGGGCTTTAGATGGCAAGACAGTTGTCTTGAGTAGTTAACTTTTATTACAATCTTTTCCTATATTCGTGATTAATTGATAGCAAGCATGGAAATGACTCTAAGTTACCACACTAGTGCATATTACTCACATTATATCACACATTTTATTTGAATGTAAATTGGTCTTGTAGGAAATTATATGAATTATACAACTCTTGGCTAATATTGTCTTAATTTTAGCGAATATCTTTTTTTTGAGTGTTGTTTGCATTTTGGTGTGAAGTGTGATCGATTCATTCTATACAAATATTGTGTTTTTCGAATTTAGCCCATTAAATAATGTAAACTTACACTAGTGGCATTATTGTTTTAATCGAATTGTGAGATTATCGATATATCATAAATTCTTTAAAATATTTTTTTAGCTGAAAATAGAGAGAAATGGGGAACAAAACAATCCATGAAGGCTGTACCTAAGAGCATATTAGTACTACATGACAAAATATAAATCCTGAAGACCTCTAATAAAAGACCTTCAGAATGTTTGCGATATTGTACAGAAACAAAATATATACTCGCGCGTTTGCAGTTGCTCACGAAGTTCAAGTGTATTATTTTTCCAGAAAACATTATTCGATTTGATTATTGTCCAATCAGCTTGAAAAAGTTAAAGCGTTGTACCGATCTCATAGCAGAAAGAAAATTAAATTACGGTTCCTACTCGCTTAAACTAAATTTATATTTTAATTTATGTAATTTTCAGGATGATATATAAGACGCGCTACTTTTGGCGAGTTTATCGCAAGTTTCACAAATTATGATTGAAGAGCTATTAAATTTACGTAGGATAATAATGAAATCAATTAGGTACCTAAAAAATTAAAAAACACAGTTTTTTTTTATTGCAAACAATTACCTACATCTATAAAAATAATATAAATATATACAGTATTCAGTATACGTATTAATTAAAAACTATTGTTAAAAGGTTGTGCGATAATTAATTGGTAATGATGACAATTTTCCTTACCCTCCCGATAGAAGGGTGACAATAATTTAGTGTTTTCATTTGTGTGTGACCAGAGGTATGACATGATTATTACTTTTAATTCAAACAACGTTAGAGAATAACGCATTTTATTAGGCAAAACATAATGTTGCAATCGATTACAGAGCTTTACAAAGATAAAAAAACTGTCTATGATTTTAAACCTTAACAAGAAATAAACTACCAACCATATAGTAAATAAACTATATGTTTTACAACAGAATGGTAAAGAAGCTCTAGTGGTTTCATTTGAAGACATACGAAGAACGCGTACTTTTGTTCAAAGACCTAATTTTCCAAATACAGCTTTTACAAAATACTAGTGATCATATCGAAGACCAAACCGACTCGCAACAACGAGGCAGGTAAGTTTTTAGTTTACCTGAGACCCGAAAAGTCTTTCTGTGATTCACTGATAATAAAAACTAAACATGGTTCGAGTAAGTTCCAACTCTACTACGTCTAATACCATAAACCATTCTATTTTTCCAAAAAAGCACCAGTCTCAGTGTTTACATTTAGCGAAAAATAAGGAGAAGATTTTATCCTCGTTTAAGCTATACTAACTGCAAAATAATTGCATAACCATAATAAGCAGTAAAGTGAAACACCAACGCGAAATATCTTATCAACGTATGTTTCGATAAATTGAAAAAATGAACTTAAGGGTGAAATACAAAAAATTGATATACTTGATAAAATCGAAGCGAGGCATTTCGAAAATATTTTATAAACGATCGAGTGAAAAGTTCGACACACTGATTTTTTTATAGCTAATATAAAAATAATATTTATTTTCTAACGAATGAATATAATATATGGTTATACTCAAACGTAGGTAACTGACCCCTTTATGATTTTGCGAAGTTGTTCAGAGTTTTGTTATGTTCATCCTTTAAAACATTGTAATTTTCAGAACCTTCCGTAAAATGGAGATTCAGTACTTAATTTTGTATATAGTGTCTCGACGTTAGACTACTAGGTAGTTGGACTTTGGTAAAACTCGAACGTAAATACCGCTCACGCTCCTCCTAAGACCATGCGAAAATTAGCCAAACTTCTCATGCCATGGAACAAGCTTGCAATAAATAAGAATATATCAGAAAACATTGGAACAACTTCGCACCTGCTCTGTCGCTGCATTTCGAATACGCCAAGTTTAAAATGTGCAACTACGTCATCAAAAGTCGATGACAGCGATTTCTACTCACATTAAAGAATGAAAATGGTTATTGGGATTTTTTAAGCAAATGTAGGCGATTGCAGGCACAGGAATGTCGAAAATTTGACACTCAAATTGGTGTACCTGCCTTATGCAGAAGCTAGTTAGAAGTGTCTAGCTGGAGTAAATCTAGCATGAAAACACCATAATCTTCGAGTTAAACTATTCAAAAATTGCAGCTTTTTAGTCATTTGCTAGCTCGGCAATACAATGTGTTTCAGCTGAAATATCCCTGAAAACTTTGGAGGAACAGCAGCTTCTCAGCTGACAAAGATCAATTGAAGGAGTCATGGAAAGAATTACCATATATTAATATTAGTATTTGGACATAGCACTACACACGTAGTTCACAAGATCGTCATTATGGAATTTGTAGATAATTCAAGAGAGTAACAACCTAAATTTCACCAGTAAGGCTAAAGCAGTTCAAAATGCCATTTACAATAACGAAATTTAGAATTATTTGGCGGGACGCAAAGCATACATAATCAAAAATCAAAATTAAGATACCTAATAAAAATAATAATATCCTTTAATTTAGCTTACCATCTTTGAGTAAAGTACAGTAATAAAAAAAAATAGTAATATAAATTAAAAATAAAATCAAATAAAAAGATAATGCAAAGGATCAAGGAGGTCTGAAAAATTTAAAACTTCGATTTGACAATGCTTCAGGAGTTTTGGCAAATTCCTTTGTACAGCCGCTAAGCAAACCACCCCATCCGTAGCACCCAAACGAGCCGACACCTGAGTTGGCCACTTTAAGCTCACCGTGCCTCAAAGGAGTTTATTTCCTATATAGCAAACATACCGGAAGCACTGAGAACCTTGAGGCGGCCTCAGTATTTCATAAACAATGTGCGTATTATATGTGGATGATTTGATAAATAATTCGATAAGATTTGAATCGCACCTGCTATTGTTACGTAAAGTCACAGAAAAGCTGAAAGGAAGCTAATTTTAACCATAAAACCGTAACATAAGTCGAAATTTTGCAAATCTAGAATTGAAGTATTTGGGTACATATAGACGCGGAAAAGGGTAAGGACCGATCCGGAAAAAGATTCGTCATGCGCTCGGAGAATTTTCCGCGACCAACGAGAATGCTAGGGAGTTGCGTGGTTTACTACAGGTATTCTGACAAGCAGATTATAGGAGAGTCATAGTAATTAATGCGGAGCTAACACTGCACCGCAGTGACAAAATTAACAATGTTACTAAGAAAAGGAATGTAGCTAGCTTTTGTCTGGTCAGACCAGCAGAAGCTAGCTTTTATACAACTCAAGGAGGCTATGATGACAGCCTACTGTTTTGCGTAGCCCGTGATTTTTCTTGTACCGTTTCATTTGCTACACGCACATCGCGAGTGGAATTTGAAGATCCGGATCATTTCTAGGTCAAAAGACCGATGAAAATGAACACGCAGTTGCGTTCTGATTCTAGAACTTTGTCGAAATGTGAGCGAAATTATTTCCTGTTACTGAACGGCGAGTTGCTCTGCGTTATTAAATCGGAGAGACAATTTTCGTAATCGTATATAGAAGCCATCTCATTTCCACGGCAAACGTTACAGGATCACATCTAGTATAAAGTGGTTATTTCACTTCCAGAATCCCACCGACGTTTAGCGAGATGGAGTACAGAATGATTGCAGTATTCATTCGACTCATTGAACACCGCACGGGAAACTAAATCCAGATCCCCGATTGCGTTTGTCACGGATGAAATTGCAGCTTATCACAACTCCAGGACACTGAGGATTTAGATTTTTAAAAACTTGATTGAACATGTAAGATGCCGTTCCTCTAATTATCCAATTCGCTATTAAAAAAAAAAAATTATAACAGATATATCAAACCGAAAAATTTTTTGCAACAGGATCATGCTTGTAAAATGAGTATTGCCAAAAGATAAACGTGACAAATAATTCACGAATCTCACAGTGAACCTACTAACGCCATATTGGAATCTACAAACGAGAAGAAAATTCAATTATTTTATTATTGGAACAAGACTTTTTCAGACGATAAACGTATTATACGGAAAATGTGAGAGTTCAAAGCCTAAGAAACACAGCCAGCACGCTCCTTAGGGTTAATGAGAACCCAACCTGTCACTTTACACAATGGAATGATTTTCCATGGATCTGGTGGTAACGTTTCCTCGTTCACTAAATTTGCCGAATATTTATATTTTTACAACGTATTAGATGAATTTCAAAATTTCTCTGTTATTTTTTCCGCTAAAGACAGGCGACCACTGAAAATATAATCCCCAAAACATTGAAAGAGACTTGTTTTTCAGTCCATGGTGGTACCATCGGTATATCGACTGATAACGTGTCCATTTTCGCGTCTAGGAAATTTAAGGCACTCATAGAGAAATATAGCATTCCCGAACCTACTCTAAAATCCTGTTTACACTCCCCAGCCGAACACCGTAGAAAGAAACAAAACCAGCTGTCACGGCAGTGGCTATTCAGATGATGGAGATCAAAGAAAGTGGGACAGGAATTATGCCGCACTTGGCCAAGCGCTCTAAATTCACGGTGAACTGGCAACGTTTTATACTCCATTCTTATTTACTAACTGGACATAGAGAACAAATTTTTTAAGGGCAATGCATGAAGAAACGTCTATAAAATTCTCAGCGGAAGATTTAGATATAGTTAGCCGTCCAACCCTATGTAGAGAGATTTACAGAATAGCTAATGTAACGAAGCAAAGTACATAATGAAATTGTTCACTTGGCATACAAATGAATTCTCAAACATACAATCCTGTCGTGAGGAAAGAAGTTAGGATACAAAGAATGTCAGATAGTGTATGGTAAATTTCCCTAACGAAGCATCGAGTACTTTGTCATCTAAATGGCACCAAAATATTTAAAATCAAGAATAAGAAGGTAATTTTTTCAACCATATAAGTAATAACACTTTAAAAGATGGTACGAAAAGTTAGTATTTAACTACCATGTTAGACATATTAGTTAAGACGTAGTGGTATAAACGTATATAATATCCCTGTTCTTGCTTTGCTTTTCATGTAATCTACCAAAAGGTAGCACTCAGCACCAGTATTTGTAAACGCATGGTTCGCTGAACGCGTTGGTACATTCTCCCTGGCGCGCTTGAGAGGTGTCATCCGCAGAAACTAATGCAATTCACATTGTTCACAGCTGCAAGTGTCCGACCGAGTTTACGTCTGATTGTTCTAGTTTTTCCTAGAAGCTGAATAGTCCCATGAACAAGTCAAATTCGAAATAGACAGACTAGAAACAGCGAGCGTTGAGCCGGATCCAGAACCTGCCATCGTAAGATCATTAAAAAAATAAATACTTAATAATTCGTTTATATTTATAAAGCTTGAGAATTGGCAGAATAATATCCGGTAAACGAACATTCCTAATCGTTCCAACTACATGCAAGCTGTACAGATTGCTAGGAATAAAATTTGTTTTGCTAAATGTAAAAATTAAGATAAATTAAAACAATAGCGCCAACTATGTAATCATCGAAAGGACCCAAGAAATAGTGCAATCTAGGATAAATAGTAGGGCAGGGAGGTAATTTACCGAACATTTCCGCTTCAATGCAGTTTCGAAAGAAGCCGATTTTAACATTATGCTAGAGGCAAACCAAGCAATACCATGTGTAGAAAAATGTGCATAGGGCAAGTACGAGGGCGAAGTTTACAGGGTATCGCCATAGTGGTTTACAGGTGTTGTGTTGATATGGAAATCAAGTCTGTCAGCTTAGAAATCTGCTTGGACCGTAGTTTTTGTAGGATATGTTGGTTATGTTAAATGAGATTATGTCGGAGTGGAAAAATTTAGTATAGGACGATGGTTGTCGTCCCGCAATTGTAGAGTTGTTATACCCGTGCGGTGGTTATCATTACGAGCGGAAAGAATAACACCGAAGGGTGATAGAAGTTTCCGTTTAAAAAATTAACGAACGACGTCAGCTCGATGACGTTGATTATAGAAAACTGAAGTTTGTGGTAACGTATCGCGTATCCGAAATATGGGCTGCCTTACGTCAGGACTTGCAGTCTTGGGAAAATCTAATTTTCATGATGAACTTGGAACATTAGAATTAGGCAATGTAGGAGTAGATTGATTAGAAATTTCTCATTTATGATATTGTGAATTACCTATTACAGGTAATACATCATGTGTAATGGCAGCTGATTAGGCCAAAAAGAAAGGCAAAACCTCTTTTTGGTATTAACAAAAAATAAAAAAACTTAAGATTATAAAGTTAGGAATGTTGGCTTCACTCGTCAACGGAATTTGAAGTGTGAGAAGTAGGGGTCTTGCGTAATTATAACCACTAGGACACCTAACCTTTTCATAAATTAGAAAATCCATAACTGAAATGAACCCTAATATAGCAACCTTTTCAGTTATGGAGAACTTAAGACTACAGATGGGCCTAATGGGATATAACTCTTGAAATCAATGTCAACAAACATAAATTCATAAAAAAAAATACATCCTGGCAGTGTTCCTGTTTTTTTGTAAATAGTTTTCCTTTTCTCACAAATTTGCTAGGTCACGTTGTGACGCTAAGTTCAGCCAGTTTTTAAAGGGTATGCTTACTAATATATTTCTCTTTTTTAGATGTTTCCCGGGGCTTGTCTATACTTTTCGTATTAGGTATAGACGGCAATTGGTGTGTGGTTGTGCTGGGTGGTGTTTGATGCTTCAGGTGGATTAGAATAGCAACGATCTCGATCGCATTGCTTCAACAAAATGTTAAAGGAAAAAAATCCGTTTAAGTCTTTTTTTAATTCTTTTTTTGTCAACTGAGGAATGTTGTAACGTGTGGTAAATTCCGAGTCAGGTACTAAGGTACCTGCCCCGGAGTTCACGTCGACTTCCTGAAGTGGCAACACTGTCCCTCTCGACAGTTTTATCGGGTGACGCGCGAGGTTGGCTATGCAAAAAATGGCCGCCGACACCAGCTAGTTGACAGTGTTGTAGCCATCACGGCGAAATCCCGGATGCCGGTGACGCCGTATCTGTGAGGAGCCCGGTCCTAGGAACCGTAAATTTTAAACCACACTTGTAGCATCAGACATTCCGAAACATAGCACTTCCACGGCTTGCCTAATTACTGTGTTTTTCTTCCAATCACTAGGGGACTCTCCTTACTATTCCCTTCAATTTTGTCCCTTGAATATGAGTATTATTCTTAATATTTTATCCGTTGATACGGAGTAAAGAATAATCGCTGGACGCGTATGGTTTGGGATCGTCGCTGATAGCGAGAACCCACGTGGATCCTAGCAAACTTCACGACTTTATAAAGCTGCCCGGGTTATTTTTTGTACCCACGGGCTGTTTGAAAGCCGCACTATATTCATCGAGCAATCGATAGTCCATTCTTCACTCTTGCCAGGATCCACCCTTCATCTGCCTGAGACCGTCGAGCACGCGAGCACCCTGTATGCAAATTTGACCTCGGGGCATTCTCCGCGTGTTTAGAGCAGTAGGGCGCGAGATTGCCGTATGCCTAGTCGATGTTTTCTATAATTTTAACTCTTGTGCATAATTAATTGATTTATCAAAATTATTATTGTATATTTCCCCTCAACCTAGTGAGGTAGTGCTTCATGGCCAAATGTAAATTCAGATTGACTAGATTGTGTTATTAATGTAATGGTTGAGGTGTGGAAAATGTAGCTTATAAATTTAACTTCAAAAGTTTTAGGTTAGACAGCTTGTATGTGAAACTGTACCTTGGTTTTATATGATTTTTGTACTCTAGAATTATTTGCATCATTCCTTAATTAAACTGTTATACTTGAAATTCCTATTTCTTTTATTTCTTCCATTGTCCGCGTCCCGTATGTTTCGGCAATGTGTTCTCTGCTTTAATTCATTAGATTCGTTTTTGAATAAAATCATCTTTAAAATAAACATATTTTCATAGCGATTACCTGACACCATCTGAGATAAGATTGCCAAAAAAACCCTCTTAACAATCTGGTACTCAACGGATGCATTATTAAAAAAAAAAAATTAAGTTCTGTTGAGAGCTTCAATAAAATAGATAATATGGATCCATTATTCAATTTGTCGTTCATTATTAGACGTACGAGTAATTACAAATAATTAACACCCGGATTTCATAATACTAAAAAAAATAACAGCTACTACTCAACTTTCCCTTATCCGACCCAATGGTGCATAGGGCACTGCATAAGAAATTTACTTTTACTATCCTCACTGGAACATATCTAATCCGCATCGTGTAGAGCAATTTAATAAGAATGCCGTCCCCATGCTCCATTGACAGGCGTGATGATTGAGAGTTGAAGTAGAGCAGTAATTGGAATCCATCAATAAGTACAGTGTAGTGGATAATAAAATGGCAAGTCTACTGATACTTCAAAATACCAAATATAAATAGGGTAAACCCGTTATTCTCACGGACAAGTCAGCGATAACTACGTACAATCACGGTGATTTGCCACAAATTCCAATTAGCGTCGGGTCACTTAACAATGAGTTACACAATTTGCATATTAAGATACGCGGATATCACAAAACACCCAGGTTTGAAAATAATAGTTTTTGTAATTACAGGTTGATAATAATAATCTTAACCGAAATTGTTTTAGGTCCGGTGCGCGGCGCCTACACCAAGTATTAGGTATAATGGGATAATTAATTATGAAATACTATCTACGTAATATGTAATTGAACACCAACCTTATTAAATGGTATATGCGTATATTATAAATATTACAACATAAATATATACTGAGCGTAGAGTTTGTGTAGATAATCAGGGAGGATTAATAAGGAACATCGAGCAATCATCCGTCAACAATTGGGGTTCATTTCGATTTTCTATCTATTTAAAAAAAATTGATTGGAAAAATAACAATATCAAGGGATTTTTAAAAAAATTTTACATGGCATATGAAATTTTCTACGCGGGTTTGAAAATCGCGCTTTTTATCAAATCGCTCGCAAAATCCTCATTTGGGCGCGCATGCTGTGTGACGTCTCAACAATAATATGAGCTGCTCACTTCGAGTAATGAATTTCCGCCTTTTATAATGGACGGGTTTATGACGTCATTAGCCAATAACGGTCGATAAAATGTCACTCGGAATTTCGTGTTTTTTGGAAACATAATTTAAAAATGAAAAACAACATTTTTGGATGAATAAATTGTGTTTTATATCGTTGGAATTGTAAAAAAATACTTTTAAATATTTTCATGCCATCGGAGGAACCCTATTCAAGTGAAAAAACAACCGTAATATACACTTTCTTCGAGTTTATCTTACATTTTGTATGTAAACATCTACAGATTAGACAAAACTCGGAGAAAAACGCTAATGAATCAATTTGTTACTACTTCTTCTGCTAAATAATTGACGTAAATAGGTGGTGTATTCTTTGTGTCGTTCGATGCAGCCTCTTGGGATGTCGACTTCCAGCTATCCCTCCATCTTTTTGCAGGTCGTCGACCAAAAGTCGGCAGCCAATGTTGTTTCATTTCAAATAATTATTGTCCAGATCGCTAGATCGAGACTTGGATTAGAGTTTCGGTTCAAAATCCCATTCCACCAAAACTTGTCAGATCTGTTATTTTCGACTACTTGAAAATAGCCTCTCAATTAAAAAATATTTATGAACGTAGGTTTATTTATCATATCAAGCAAATATAACATTTAAACTATTCGATTAAAGATTGTTCAATACTCCTCCTTATTACCCATCTAAACATGGCCTTATGGTACATAATATATGCAAATTAAAGTTACTAGATAGTTCACCAAGGTAAGCACAGCGAGCTACGTATAATCGCGTAAGTGAAATATTATAAGCACCACGTAATTTACGAGTGAAAAAATAACATTTTCCGACTAGATCTACACTATTATTTCCGCATCTACTATAGGTAACAGATTCACGGCTGCACTGCTTTACCATACTCAATTGCCGACTCCAGGATTGTATTGTAGTGTAGCATATTGGAACCTTGCACTTAGATCAAGCGCCCACTCCACAGATGGCGTTTAAGAAAGTCTTTCTTTACATTTATATTATGTAGTTAAGAGGCAAACATATGAATGCACTTAATTTTTAAAAATATTTATGGCACCTTGAATACTAAACTGCACGGAATGTTAATGTCGTTTATTATATTTTTAGATGATTTTAGAATAATGTAAAAGCTTACAAGTTTAGCACTTGCTATATTTCAGTTCTTTAAGGGGAACGTTAGGGGAGGAAATTGTTGCTTAAAGCTGAACTATGAAATAATATTTATAAGTACTGATAGGTAAATTTAAATCGCGTTAACGGTTTTGAAGATTACAATTACTTTTCAGAACACTTTGAAATGGTGTGTTTCTAGAAGTATGTGGAGGGGCAATTGCTTTTATCAAGCATAAGTGATATATATTGTCTTTCTACATTTAATGAACATAATCTAATTAAATGACCCATTCATCAAGTAGGGGTTTTTCTTAACGTATTGAATTTAAAACCAACTGCTTAATATGAATACCTAATTTATATTTATAACATCAACTACTCAATTCTTAATCCGCTACCACTGTTAGGAAATTAATAGGTAGGTACTCTCACAAATAGGTCAAAATAAAATTGATCCAATACCTACATAACTACTAACGAATCATAAATAGTCACTAAGTACTAGGAAAATTATTTGCAGATAACAATAAAAAAACGCTTTACTTGTAAGTAACTGGAGTTAACTGAAAAGTTATAACTGTATCCTTACGGACGGGAGTATTAAAGTTAGTTTAAAAGTTCTCTTGAGAGCTTAAAATTTCTTACATGGATCCACTATTCATTTCGTAGACATTTTTATTAAATTTTTTCCAAGTAATTTCAGTCGGAGCCCATAACTTTTGCTGCGTATAATATACTATTTACCTTTATCTATTCGATCCAAAGAAATATTATTAAGAATAATTTTACTTTTTTATTATTGCCCCAATAGACCAGAAGCCTGACAAGCAGAAAGGAAACAATATTCGATACCTTAATATGCAATATTTGTGTAACTTCCAAAAATGGTTACTTTACAGGGCAGACAAAAAACGAATGGTGGAATCGCCAAATTTGCAGCGTTTTGCCAATAAAGTGCAGCTACCCAATTTTTCTTGAGGCTCGGTTTTAGTCCTAGTTGGTGGCCAATTAGCAGTACATTTTCGTGAGTATACCTCAAGATTTTAAGTGGGTGCTACATGTAGAAGAGAGAGTAAAACAGGTACTTTACGTTTTTACTAATGGTCGTTTATTCACAAACTAAACTACTGATGCTAAATACTTAACTAACTGTATATTAGTGAAAGAAAACGAAAGGTGAAAATGGTTTAAAAATAAAAATGATTTGATCATTCATCATTAGTTGGCGGGGTAGAATATTCCGTAGATACGCGTCGAATCACGAAGGGGGGCTGAATGGATTGCTCTTCGTATTTTCCGTACGCGTTCGTAACGCGTTGCGTCTTCTGTCGTCATCTTCGCGCGCTCGTGACGGCAATTGTGTGCCTCGCCACACGGGTTTTAGGTGCATTTGTAATAATGTTGGACTCGCTCAATACAGACATCAAAATGCCATCTCATAAAGTCATTTTAGTCGGAAAAATGGAGTTTACTCTATTGGATATATTGTATCGTTAGCACAAATACACCCTGGTTTGAAATTATAGTTTTAGGTATATAATAGGTTTGGAAAATTAATAGATATTACCACGGAAATTGTTGTACGTCCGGTGCGCGGCGGCCTCCAATAGTTTTAGGGATATAAAGGGAGATAAATTTTTTATGAAATACTATCTACGTATTATGTAATTGAACCCAAACCCTTTTTTAAAAGGTATTTGCGTTTTTTTAAAAATTACAACAAATTTTTTACGAGGTTTGTGTTTGTGTGATTCGGGAGGTTATTAAGGAACATCGGCAATTTCCCTCAACAATTGGGTTATTTTATTTTTTTTTTTTGATTAAAAAAACTATCAAATTTTTTTAAAAAAAATTGATTTTTTTTACTCGTTTCCCATTTTTTTTCCGGTTTTTTTTTTGTGTGCTTTTGGGAAACCCTGAAAGTAAGTTTTAAGCCCCGAAAAAGGGTTTTGATTAAAAAAGATTACCCGACAAATCGGGTTTTTTTAAAATGTCTTTAAAAATTTTTTTTAAACCGCCGAGGTTGTAGGGGTTTTATGCGTTGGGCTCCCGCTGAAATCGGGGGGATTGATTCCCAACCCCACTCAATGTTATAAATTATTTTTTTTAATGTGCCCTTGGACGGGGTGAAGCGTAAAATTGATCATTTTTGGTTTTTGGGGGACAAACGACCCAAAATTAGTGTTTTAATAGTGCCCATTGGGTGCGGAAAAGGGTTTAAATTTTTGTTTTTTTTAAATTCTTTTTTAAAATTGTCCCTTTAAATTTTTGGTTTTGTTTTTTTTGTTTAAAATTTACATTTTTTTTTATATACGAGTAGTTCATTACATTGGAAAATGATTTAAAATTTACAATCGTAGCAGCTAAATGAAAACGCACCTTTACGTCACGTTAAAATAATTCGCTGTTTTTTAGTAACTTTTCTGGGGCTGAATTGCGAATCGGCGCGGCGTTGTTCGTGAACCCTCGCTTAAATTACAACCACGTGACGTTCATAAGCTATATATAATTCCCATATTCCGAGAAAGTGGTGGATACATTTAATTAAATACCCCTAGCGGCGAAGGTTTAGCGGGAATATTGCATGTGGCAAAAAATGCTGAAATTTATATATGACGTCCCGGTTACGAATAAAATTACAAGAGTTATTTAATCGTTATCATCGGAAGGATCATTTTTTTGCGTTCTTAGGGTTGTATGGAAAGTATTAAGGATTACGGATAAAAAAAATTGTGTTTATTAACTATGTGTTTATGGTTTTTTTTTTTTCGTAAAATGGCGTAACTTTTTAACTTTTAAATGATTATTCTGTTAACTTTACGATTGATCAAGATTTCTCTGCACGTGCCTTTTACCAATTGCAGTGCTCCTATGCACCATTTGGTGTGGATATTAGAGAGGAGTAGTTAGTAGAAACACTAGTAAATTTAATGATATGTCTTTTCAAACATGATTTTAAATGCTAGATTTATGTAAAGTGATATATTTTAAAGGCATCTTCTGGATAATATAACACGACTATTGGTGAATTTCCAACAATTAATACAATATTCATTATTTTTGTAGTGTAGAGATAAGCTCTGGTATATGGTCAAAATTATAATTTTATTTCCTTTGATTGGGTATGTAAAGATATGAGATATGTTACTTCCTTAATAGGTCTTTTGGTAAAACGATATTATATGCAGGCTCAAGAATGGGACTAGGTATTGTTCAGTTTTGGATAATAGTCATCTATTTCAGGAGTTTCTCTGAATGGAGTGAAAGAGTTTGTACGATCGAGGTTCTGTGTGTTAGTAGTACTCTACTGAATTATAATTGCAGAATGTGTGTTTCGTGCAACCCATTGTAACATGTTATTCACATCAAATTGTAATGCTTCAAAAAGATATTAGTGGAATAATACAGCCTTAAAATAAAATTGGTTGGTGACATTCAAAGTGCGTTGGTAGCTGATTTTTTCCTTTTTTTTGTCCATGAATTTATTGAAGTTTGGTTCATTCATTTTTTTGTTATGCCATTGCATTTTGAATGATACTTCAGCGTCTTCAGTAAAAAAAAAATCTA
Organism: Micrasema minimum; assembly: GCA_022494985.1. Taxonomy (NCBI): domain Eukaryota; kingdom Metazoa; phylum Arthropoda; class Insecta; order Trichoptera; family Brachycentridae; genus Micrasema; species Micrasema minimum. The sequence continues at coordinate 87,494 of JAGVSP010000103.1, read as the reverse complement.
CGGAAGACGCATAGTAAAAAAAATGTATTTTCTCGAATCTGTCTTTATTTTCTAATGTTTTTTAAATAAGTAAAAGCAGAAAAATAGTCAGTATTATGCCATTAATACGTTAGAAAATTTGGTGAAAAGGATATTCGGTTCCAAAATTTGGTATTTGTTACGGAGCGGAGTTGAAATTGCATAAATTTATGCATGATTTATATTAATAAAGAATATTATGGGTATTACAAAAAATATTTTTACATAAGACCAGAAAAGCATGAAGTGCTCTGGATAAATTATTAATAAAATAAGTTTAAAAAATACTATATGCGTACCATTATATACGTATCAAGAGGAAATTATTTTCATGTCCTTAAATTAGACGTTAGGGTCTTATTCGATGCGGCCTTTTGGGGTATCGACTCCTAACTGTCCCTCTACTTTCCTTTACTTCCCTATCTGACAGCATCTTAAACTTCGCGCGTTGATCAATTTTGGGAGTTCCTAATCTCAGATTTTCACTAAAATTTCTCCCGGTTATAGATGTTAGAATTTCATCTCTATATCTTTCAACTTGTAAATAATATGTCCAATATTTAAGAGAAAATTTTTAAAAAATCAAGGCTCTGACTTAGGTTTACTATATTTTCATAAATTACAATAAAGTTCCACAGAACTCGCAGTGCTTTTACATAATTCATGTGAATTAGGGGTAGTTGGTGGTAGAAGTAACTGGTATGGTATTTACTTGTTTTGAGATTAATAATTAGGTTTGTGTGAAAGCCTGGCCCGTGTGAACCCACGTCATCCCCGCCCGTAGTTAGGGCGGAGTTCATCATTTATCACGCAGACTGAGACATGTTATTTACAGCAGACTTTGTGTTCTTCGTTTTTCTGCCTTTTGAACTTTTTGTTGATCACTGTTGGCCCACGGCTCCGACTCGTAAACTAATCGTCGTACTGGGAACCTATACAATATTTTTTTACTTAGTGTTTGAGGAAATTTGGAGTAAAACGAAAGTTCATTGAAACCAAACTTTGTAAAATACACTCTCTTTTGATTGCCTTTGTCTAGCATTAAAATAAAAATGGGAAAGTGGAAAGTTTTTGTTTTAGACTACTGGGAGGAAACCGGGGTGTTTATGGAATAATTTTGACAACGTAGGCGTAGCTTAGAAATTAGGTTTCATCAATGTTTAAACTCGTTCGTTTGCCGTTTCTGAATCACACTTTTAAATTTTAATCAAAATTATAACAATACACCATTGTAATGATTTGGCATCCTTCATTTTTTTCATCAAAATGCAGAGATAATTTTAAGGTAATTTGACTATTCAGTCATAAAAATGGGTCACACGATGAATAGGGTAATTTTTACAGTTAAAATGATAATAAAAAATACATAAATAAAAGGGAGGTATTATCTATGGTGAAAATATTAAATGTACCACAGTTTTACCAAGTGCAGCAAGCAAGCGAAATGTGATATAATATACATATTATGTAGGTTACACTTGGGCAACTTTTATTCCATGTTTCTCTTGGTCGCTTCGATTGTCACTCACCACACCTTGATTACTTGCAAATTTAAAATGTGCAAAATATGACATTTTTACTAGAAACACTCACTTTGTAGTTATTCATTGGTGTGTTTTAACATGCATTTTAAAAAAAATATATTTATAAACTCAAAAGGTAAAAGTTATTTTTGGTACTAACTCTCTCCCTTTTTTGCTCCGTGGCACTATCATAAAATATCGAACCTTTTTCAAATTCGAAAAAAATGGCGAATATTTCGCGCCCAGGGCGAAGCGGAGCAGGAATCGCCTCGTTTCCGCAGTATATAACCCGCGGAAGGATATTACATAACGGCGGATGTGGATAGGTAGTCCCTTACACAATCTAAGTTTAACCCAGAAACGGTAATGTCGGAAAATTCAGCACAAAACAGCGAATACTGAGGTGTAAAATACACACAATATTAAGGCTTTAGAATTTACGATACTTTGGGTAAAAAGGTTGGGAGATGGTTGTTACTCAATTTTATGAAGAATGAAACTAGTAAATAAGGCCTCATTTATATGGTAATATAGGTATATACACGCATTGAGCTATCATTGGTTTACTTTTCATAGTTAAAACACAAGAAACTTTGCTTTATTCTTTATGTTTATCTTATTTGTTTTTTTTTGAAGATTAAAAAAAATAGTTGACTCATAGAAAAAGGTACGATTTCATTAGTTTTCATCATAAATTGTTGACTGTAGATTACTTTTTGCGCATGCATATCGATGATTGACTACCTATTTATAGTAACTATCATATCGTAGCTTTTATAAGAAAAAAAAATACCAATAAGTCATTATATTATTTATTTTCGTTATAATAAACGTGCATATTTTATGATTTAATTTTCTTTTTCTAAATTGGTATACGTAAATCTGATTAATATTGTGAAAAAGTTGGAATATTGATTAAATGTAAAGAAAGATATAAATTGTAACGAAGGAAAATTAAAGCTGGTCGAATAAACTGCTTTAGAGAGTTAACAAAATATATATGCCTGTTTGATTTTGTGCCAACAGTCATCAGGCGAAGGAAATTCTGCTGATTGGGCCATATACTACGAATGTCTCCAAAGAGCTTCAACGATGGTTGCCTATTTTACAAAGCATCAGGTTTTCGGCATCCCGGACGTCCGCTTTTAAAACAGTTCGTTTTGCAGTTTCCTTCAGAATTACGGAATGTGGAAATAATTATTTTAATTAGTTTTAAAATAAAATAAGTTGAAGAAATACAGCAAACTATGACTTCAAAACACGAAGAAGCATCTCCTGAAATTGATGATTTTAGAGATGAGACCTTTTGGCTTTCAAGGACAGAATAACACGAATTCGACATATTAACTTTCGCACAGCAAGGAACATAATGGAGAAAAAATAATAAAAAAAGTAACGTAAAAGGCTGGGATTGGGGTAAATTTATTCTCAGGTTCTTTCACCTTGTCTTTCCCAATATTCATCCAACATTTACGGGCTGAGAAGGATCTGGTGGCATTGTTATCCCGCGACCATTTCCCGCTAGCACGTTGCACGTGCCACAAGATGGCGAGGGGCACGGTAGCCATATTACACGCAATTAATCTTACTTGGGAAATGCTTTAGTAAACCTGGAACATTACCTTCACCATACGTAATACTTGCAATACTTTTCCGGTCCAATCTCATGTTTCCTTTGTTTCTGCTTTGTTATTAATTGGGGATATTATTCTTGGCCTACTAAGGCCGCGTTCAAACGGCAAAATGCAAGAGCTTCGATCAATCTTTACTCGAAAAATTTGTTATGCAATTAGCAAAGACAAACCTCATAATCTTTCTATTCAAATTGTTTTTAACCTTTTCTGTGAAATTCACTCGCAAAAGTCCACCTAGGCATGACTAATCCCGGTATTTTTACATAAAAATAGTTTTTGCCTATGTTTGTCTTGCTTTATCTCATGAAATTGTACGTCACGTATGCAGTTCCCTATGTACCGTTGAGTGCGTATAAGGGAGAGTCGTAGCAGTTGAAGTAGTATGTGGCTTTATTATTCTGATCTTTTAAATTCTAGGGAAGAAAAGTTGAATCAATTTAACAGTTTACTACGTCAAAATTTTTATAATTTTGAAAACTGAATTGAGTGCAGCAAGCAGTTGGCACCAAAAAAGAAGCAAGCTCAATGCTCTCACATATTACTAGTGTAAACGAGCACTAAGATTGCTAAACGGAACTTTTTTGTACTACATCCGCATTACAAAGGGATAAAATACAAAAGTGTTGGTCGTTGGTAGGTATAATTTTATTTAAAAAAAGTTTCGTATTCATTATTAATATACAATTATTAAAAGGAGAAAATGACTGACCTTATGAGCTTTAAAGTTACTGACTATAATCTCTTTGGTATTGTTATAGTTTAGGCACATTTTAAAAGTTTGAACAGTTTCCATTGAAAATTTTGATTCGTTTAATGTACATTTTAAGAAAACTCTCCTCAATTATGGTTGGTTAGAAGGAATTGCTATTCAGCAATAAGTCCGCCAGTGCACCGTGGCTTTGTACCTACATGAAATAAAAAAATATGATGATGAAAGACATAACTAAGGGAGGCTTGTTATCACAAAACAATCTTCTGACGAACCTACAGTTTGGTGAAATTTTATCGTTAATTCTCCATAGTAATAATCAGTGCGTTGACTGATAAGTTAAATGAAATTATTAAGTATGCGTATATTCCTCATATGTACGTGAATCTTAATATCTAAAAGAAATTTATGTGAAAGATATATTTTACGAGCATTCGAATAACAAAAAAACGATCGGTTAAGACTTTTTTAAGTAAACATGAATTTTGTTTATTTCCTAAAAAAGTATGTTTTTATTTCTTTTCACCTACTTTCAAAATAGTTTTAAAAAGTGAGATAGATATGGGAACAGCTTTTTATGTTTTCTTGTCTTAGATGCAAAATCGGAATATTGACAGGAGTTCGGAATTCCCGTAAAGGGTTTTAGCAAAATCAATATCCCAAACAACTAGGTACATTGTTCTCCTTGGTTTGTTTCAGCCCCCCTGACCTGAAGAATTTTAGAACATGGATCCCGAGGGTAAATATTTAGCGGGTTTTGTCCGGAAGTTGGCAAAGTTAATAATTTCGAACCGGATATCCTGGATGCTTTTTTCTTTTCATATTAACCGCAAATGGTATTTTTAGAAACAAATAACCGGGGAAAAGATTTTCAGATTAAATGTTTAAATTTGAATGCCGACGGGAAAGAGCCATTCGCTTAATTTTAAGCTTTAGATTTAGCTATTAGACTTTTATGAATGACTAATTTTTTGGCAGCAGAGCCTTTTTTATATACCATAGTGATAATAATTATTTATTGTCAAGACAGTTAGGTTTTTCTTTATCCATTTCATATATTGACAAGTAACAACACTTTTCCAGGAATACGGTATTGAAAAATCACAAAGATCTCAAAATTGTTGCCAAGAAAACATTGAGTTTTATTTTTCTCGTGCTGATAAATAGCAGAAAATGGCAATAAAAGATCAATAAGTATTTCAATAATGTATTTTATACATTAAATTTGTAAATGTGGTAATGCTTAGGTTAGAAAAGGGTTACGATATTGTATTTTTAAATTAACTTGTAAGTAAAACGGCTATTTTTAATAAACCCATCATAAACTTGAAATGTTTTGTTTGTCATCCGTGTCCACAAAGAAAATATGAATTGATACAGTGTTAATTATTTGCATTATTTAAGACATTTAAACTAAGCACATTTATGTTCTAATAATGTCACAAAAAATATTCTTGAATTGATTTGAAAAAATGTATTATGTATGTATTTTCATTAGATATTGAATTTAATTTAATTTTTAAGTTATATTTTCTTATGCAGTTTTTAATTAATTAAAATCATAACCAAATTTAAATAAAGAAGTTGAAGGAACATTTAAATTACAAATTGATTCCTTATAATATTAGCTCTTGGTGTAAAAATACTACTGCTTCTACTACTTTCCCTTATCCCTACCCATTGGTGCATAGGCAAAGCGTTGGTTCACCAAGTGCAGATCTTGATAATTTTATTACATGAAGGTAAGATGATCAGTCTTACGCTTCAGAACCAGTCCAAGGTATCACATATAAAATATGAATATGAAAAGCGCATGTGAGTAAATATTTTATGTTGACCCCCTACGGGAATCGATCCCGCGACCACATGCACGGTAGCCAAATGCACTACCACTATTCTACGAGGCGGGAAAATACAGTGCTCTATACACCTTCGATTACGAATAAAATAATGTAGTTGTAGAATAGTAGCAGTAGTATAATGATATTTAGTGATAAAACGTACACGTAGATGTAGAATCAAGACATTAATAGTACATACTCTTATTATATCATGCTTGATTTTTATATTACTGATTACTATACTTTTTTACATTCGTCAATATTTCTTATATCGAAACGAATTATTATTCCTCTGATAATGTATTAATTTACCGATATAGAATTCGGGGAATATTTCTAATATACTTGTATAAAACATCTCTGATAATCTCTGAGGAAATTATTTGATCAAAATAATGTTTTCATTTCAGTAAAAAGATATTAACTTCCACGAAACTGAAGCTGTAAAAAAACACTTAAATTGTAAAAAATCTATCATAAAATTGCTTGTTTTTTTTAATTTTCTTGAAAAAAAGCAATGATTGACGCATGAAGTCCTAATATTTATGAAACATTTCAGGAAATGTGAAAAGATACCCCGAAACTCCTGAAATACGGTCTCAAAGAAAGCCCCTGATGCGGGTTTTGTTTAAAGAGTAGATTTCTATTAATAATAAGCTGAAAATAATGTTTTGATACTTAAGTGGTTTTATTTGAAATTATATTAATGTTTTTATGCAAAATATAATTTGAACTAATTGGGCAACCGGATTTCCGGGATGTTTGTACGGGGTATATAGGGGTAAGTAAGTAAAATGATTAAGGAAGTGTTTGGAAGACTTACCAGGCGGGCCAGCACTCCCAGCACGGCGAGCACGGCGAGCACGAGGGCGACCAGCGGCGCCCCCCTCTCCATACCGCCCCTACTGCCCCCCTGCCCCAGCTAACCCATCTCTAGTTAACGCTAGCCACTTTACAAACATTTCTAGTTAGGTTCACTACTGTTTACGTTTTTTATTTTAAGTGTTTTATTTTATTAAGTTAGCGATTTATTTAGAATTACATATTAGAGGTTTATTTTAGGGTGCATGTTTTAAAACGGTCGGTGGCCTCGGCCGCCGTGCGGCAGCAGACTGGCTCGACGGAGCCAGGGCGCGTAGCTAGCGAGAGGAAGGGGAGAAGATGGCTGGTGGTGGGGAGATCAGGCCCGGTCAGCTTGCGCAACAATCCTCGTTTCTCTTCGGCTCTCCTCGGCTCTCCTCGGCTCCCCTCGCTCCCACGTGCTGCAGGGTGGTGGATGGAGCAGATGGGACCGCCGATATGCACAAGAGGAAGTTATTCCGTAGCAATGTCGGCGGAGGAGGAAATTTCAATTATGTTGAGGTCGGCCCGAATCTCTCTCGGGAATATAAACCTCTGGACTCGGGACCCTTTTCTATTAATGCGTATTTTATTTTTAAGCTTACCTTACAGTTGAGTGCTGAATACACTGTATACTAAGCTGATACTGGACTTTCATCAAGTATTTGGTAAACTATTTTATTTTGTTAGGTATAAGTATTATATTATGAATGATTTACATTATGTTTAAATACGAAGTTAAATTGAAGCATTTACAATTTCCAAATAAAAACTATTGTTTGAAGGAATAAATACCAATATTTTCTTCGTTCGTATTGAAGTGTGGATCATAGCATCATTTTAATAGTAAATAATAACCAATCAATCACATACTTTGGAAAAAAAGGGATTTTCAAATAAATTCTCTAGTGAAAACAAGAAAGTAGAATTACGCCATATTTTTTCCATGAGCAATATAGTATTCAAGGACTTCTTAGTATTTTACCTCTCTCAGAACGTAGCGTGGTAAACGATAAGCTGGCAATGAACTTCACGTCAAGACAAAAGCAATTTGATGGATTGGAATCGAGGAGTACATAAACAATAAAAATAATTTTATCCAATTTACATTCTTCTTCTTTAGATACAATATTGTGGATTGGTCTACAGCAAATACCTGCTACTTTTTCTCCATTTCTTTTCGTCCTCAGCCGTTCTCTTTAGCTGTGCGTAGTGCAGTTCAAATCCTCACTTAACTACTCTTATGCCAATGCGCCACATCCCGCATCCGTATATCAGGATAATCCGTACACATCATGTTACCACTTGTTTTTGGATCATCAGATCCATTTTATTGGAATCAAAGATCTAGTCACGCCTGGTGTATTTGGCTTTCGATTTCACTTCTCAAACGGATATCCCAGATTATTTGATCTCCAAGGTAGATAAATGTTTTATTATTACATTACAAAATACGAATTGCAATAGGTAGTCGTTTAAATCAAAGTTAATATAATCGTATACCTAATTATATAAATAAAAAAATTGAAATATGATGTCATAGGAGTTGATACAAGATCATGTTTAAAAACGTGAGTTTGTCGATGAGAAAAAAAACGTTTTAGATCAATGCCACAATCGTTTGAAAGATACAATGCGAAATGAAAAATTAAAGGTACATTAATTTGTAGGTACCTACAATGTTTCATAAAAGGCACCCATTTTCGTTAAAAAAATTAGGTATTATGCATTTGTCCAAAATTTGAATATTTATATTATAATTTTTAGAGTCAACTCTTTATGTTTTCGGTTTAGAAGCATCATAGTCTCTTATTTAAAACCATTCGTACAATATATTTATTTGATTCTATAATAAATTGTAGGATTCATTAAAGCTGCAAGAACATTCGCTAGGGAGTACGCTAAATATATCAAAAAAGTCTAGCGGAAACTTGGTTAATATTTGGCCTTATTTGTAGGATCCATAACAGCAAGACATTTGTTATGGAGTTGATTTGTGATACTAATCACACTAAGTACACAATATTGCGCTGCATTCAATGCGGGCCTGTTCTACGGAGATCGATCGGGAGTCGCGCGCATTGTCCCCCTTCTGGGGGATGCTGGGCTGGGAGGGGGGACAGGGGTACCAGAACAGTACTGACCCGCTCTATGCCGCATGCTGCCAGCAACCACCCCCCGCCACCACCCCCTACACACCCACGGCACTGCTGAGTGCGACACTAAAAATACATACATGTAAAAAAGAAAAACTTCTAACAGTAAGTACCAAAAAGAAGAATAAAAAGTGTACTTCCAGGTACTTGAGACACATAAAAATTATTTTTTTAATGACACTATAAAGTTTTTACTTCCGCTTCCGTCGCGAAATGATGTACCTAGTAAGTTTTACGTCCGGGGTTTCAATACTGACTGGATTAATGTTTTATTACTTTTTAGGATCTAAACTGTGCTATTTTTATGTAATTACTGCAGAATATGACTTTTGGATCCATTTAAATAAAAAATTACTCTATTTTAAGCTAGCACCATTAATTTATGTACCTACTAGTTTATTTCATAAATTTAAAAAATATATATAGTTTTTTTTAAATCAATGAAGAAATTAGCATTATAAAAATGAGGAAAATTTATGTATTAAGGCTTTTTTCACACACACCATGCCATTCAGAAAAAATGTTAAATACTCCACGTAAGGGACCGGTTCATGTTAAATGAACTTTATAAAACGCAGTTCTTTGAGGAATGCTTAAAAAACCATCACCGCAGGTGTGAAAAGGGTCTTACTGTTTGAAGAGTTGTTACTACAGTAAACTAAATTTCGTACAAGGTGTTGACACAAGAATAAGACCTATAATCTTAAAACTTTAAAATAAAATATTTCAGAAAGAAAAGGCCGCGACCGTAAAGAAAACGGATGTACGGAATAGCAAACAAGCAAAACTGGATTAAAAGTTCTGTAAGACGACTAGGAGCAAATTTCTTTTAACAAATTTGAAAAAAAGTTCTGTAAGAATGGAACATGAAGAAGAAGATAAAAAAATCAATGAATCCTGTGGTAAAAATAATAATAAATACTACCAACGCGCTACCGCTATACTACGAGGCGAACAAAATAATAAATAGAGAACCTAAAAAAAGGTTAAATATTTTTTTCATCTCATTTAACTAAAACCAAAGCAAATGTAGCTAAAAACAATATTAGGAAAATAAATCATAAATCATAGAAAACTGAAAAGTAGTATTAGATTTAAGAACTAAGCTTTAAAAATAAGGCCGAACGAAAATTTAAGCTAAATGTAGTTAGGTACCTATCCTATAAAACCAACGCTTTAGATACGATTATGAAAAATACCTACCGGCTTTTTAAATCGAACTGAAATGAAATGCAATAAAAAGGAGCTTTTTATCGATTGGAAGTTCCTACTTACTCTGCCTGAAATATTGGGAAATAATAAAATGCTAATTCAATATCCTACTGTTTCTAAACCGTGGGGATGGTAATTTTATCATTTTTCTTAAGTAGTGGATTGAATTTCCATAAAATTTCTTTTGGGCTAGAGTTATTTCAACTCCCCGCCACCGGGCTGTTTAAATTCAATTATAAATAACGGTAAGGTTTCTTTCATCGTATTGTAAAATCATCAATCTATATATGTATATTCAAAATTCAGATGACTGGCATAAAAGTGTATGACTGATCATTTTGTTTTTAATAATATCTTTAACACTATAAATTATAGTGTATAATGTATTTGAAATTCGATTGTTGAGCTTTGAAAACACATGTTTGAGAGGATAATAAGCATTAGGTAGTTTGACTTCATCGAATGCTGAAGTTCGCAACGGACGCAGCAACCTCCAATGACCTTGCTTGGGCACGTAGCGTAGGTACTCCGGAAACTCTGAAATTATTATTACGCTTCAGTACCAGTCCAAGGGTAGGTATTACATATGAATGAATAATAAGAAAGCAAATATTTCATGTTGATCCCTTACGGGAAACGAACCCGCGACATCGTGCATGGTAGCCAAATGCGCTACCACTATGCTACGAGGCGGAGGTTTTATTGTTTTTTTCTTGATTAATACTCGAGTGGGATAATTTACTTGAAAATACCTTGATTATACCTACTTTTGGGTAAGTTTAATTGGATCCTACCCCACTATGCACCTGCGGGAATCTTTCGGTGTTTCGGTGTTAGATATAGGATGATGCAAGAAAGCTATACGGTGACCACGTCTTCTAGAGATTTAGCGATGTCCACGTCTTCTAGAGAATCTAGCGATGTCCACGTCTTCTAGAGATTTCTAGCGATGTCCACATGATCCACATAGGAGAAAGAATAAACGCTGAAATTAATGTGGTGCTTGTACACCACTATGATATAGTGTAGCATAGGTAGGCGTGATGCCGCGCCGTGTAGGTATGACGCGGGCGCTCCCGCAGGCATTCGGGTTTTAATCCTCGTCTTGATCAGTTGCACCATTTGTTTTTATCTCTGCTATTAAACTGTGTAATCTCCTCTATAGCTGCGAATCGTGGCACCTAACCAGGGCCCTAAGACAGCAGACTTCCGAGTTTTGAGAATAGGTGTCTTAGAAGTATTTTAGGTGTGCGGTGGTTTGACTTTTGTTAGGAACACAGAGGTGAGTCAACGGACACAGCAACCCTTGGTATCTACTGTCATCCGGCGAAGGCGTTTCGGCTGGCTGGGCCATGTACTGCGTAGAGCCTTAACCATGCTTGCCTATTTTACAAGGCATCAGATTCTCGGCGTCCTGGTCGTCCACTGTTGACAATTCGTCAGCAGTTTGCGTCAGAGCTGCGGGACGTGGACTTGACTTGGGAGGATGCACGGGAGCTGGCGGCCGATCGCTTGGCCTGAGGCAGTTTGTGGATTCCGTATGCTACACATAGGGAGCGGATATGGTATGATGATGATGATGATGAATCTGTAAAGAAGGGTTTTTAAAAGTAGAACCAAGTAGAACCTTCAAAAGTATACTTATGGAAGGAATACACAAGACATAAAAGAGGAGACCCGACAATTATTATCAAATGTAAAATATTTTTATGCTGTGTATCTACGACTTTGTATGACGTGATGATTGTATAAATACTGATGACTTAAGCAAAAAGTTTCTGAAGGGTATTGGGGGGGTACAATATGCTACCCTCGTCGCCTAATTGTACCAACCCCGTCCTTAATTTATAATTAACTTTGTAGATTTACATTTAAATCTATTTAAATATATGAGAATTAAAATAATTCTTGATCAAGTTATAAACTTGGAAATTTTACCGCCAAACTTTTATTAGACACCTAACTTATTAAATTTATTAAATTTCAGGAAGGAAGGCGCAGGCGGCAGGGCACACTGAAAATATAATAAACAAACAATTGCTTTTAAAATAATGTGATTGGGGATGCGGTTGTGTATAATGATAATTTTATAATTTGTATATGTATACAGGGTGGCCTGTCACTTGAGGTACAAAAAAATCCTAGAGGTAGAACACCTCAAGAACTAAAATGGAGACCAAAACATGTGCAGTAAAAAGTGCATGTTGCACTCCATGTATAGATGAATGATCTTTCTGGTGTATTCGGCGGAATTTAGGGATGCGGGATTGACTTTGGAAGGGGCTAGAGTATTGGCCGAGTACAGAATCTCTTAGCTTATGAATCAATATAATGTTCCTCAATATTATACATATTAATATTAAAATTTATTTTAAGCGCATTTTAGAAAGTTTTTTTCCTAAAATAAACTGTTGGATTTTCTTCGTGAAGGTTCATGAAAAAATTCATGTTTAGTATTCAAATTTTGGTACCACTGGCATTTTTTACTATTGTGGATCAATATTGCTCAAACGAGAAATTGAGGGCATTAGAAGCAATGTGATTATGATATTAATATTTCAAGTTTGATACCTTGGACTGGTTCTGATGCGTATGACTGATCATCTTACCTTCATGTAATAAAATAATCAATATACACTGAGCTTGGTGTACCGATGCAGTGCCCTAATCACCATTGGATGAGGATAAAGGAAATTAGTAGTAGTAGTAGTAGTAGAAAAATCATCATCATCATCATACCATATCCGCTCCTTATGTGGAGCATATGGATTCCACAAACTGCCTCCAGCCCAAGCGATCGGCCGCCAGCTCCCGTGCATCCTCCCAAGTCAAGTCGATAAAATGATGGAGTTTTCTGACTTTGATTTATTGACCTCAATTATTGAAAAAAAAAAAATAAGTGCCTAAGAATGTTATTTGGATTCTTCATAAGGTCGTATCACACTATGAATACTCAACTGCACTAACTCAAAAAGTCATTTTGGGGAATCGCTAAAATGTGATTTTGATTCTGATATCCTACATATAAAAAAATATTTGAGGTAAGTAAGAAAGAGATTAAACACGTTTCTTAGATAGAAATGTGGCGGTCGCGGTCGGCCTGAGCTATTACCTGGTATTTTAGTGTAGTAAAGTATTCGTGGTGCGATATGTAATATTATTTAATGTTTTCACACATTTCTCTTCAAATTAGGTCAGGCAGAATTTTGGCTTGACCAAATGCACATATTCTAGCTGCAAAAACTGTAGTTTACAATGTGAAAGTCGCAACAAATCCTGCATAAAATATTTTTCAATCTAACCTACTTCCAATTATACGTTTTTTAGTTGGCAATTCTGCATGACATAATAGTGGGCATTAGCGGAAAACATTACAAAGGAGAACTTAAATTTAATTCATTTCCGTATAAGGTACATATTTTTAAAGAAAAATGATTTTTTTATATCCGATATAACATTTGACAAACATTATTTGTTTAAATAAAAAAATAAATTTTTTTATTACAATTTAGATTTTTACAGATCTCAACAAAAAATATTTTAACGAATTTATAGAGGGAAAAAAGTTTTCGGCGTCGGCGTCGATAAATATACCCCGTAAACATTTTTTTCTATTAGAAAAATAATGCATTAAATTTTCTTGTTATTGTTAAACATTCGTTTGTTTTCCATTGTAGGTTGTACAGTTTAAACCCGTGTGGTGCAAGGCGTTAGACCCTTCAAGTTTACGAAGTCAATTCCAAATAACATGCAAATTTTTTAATACGAGTATATTATAGAAAAATCAATATCGACCATGTTAGAATATTAGGTTATTTACAAGGTACACGCATTCGTCATTCAAATAATTATTGATTCTCCTGATAATTCTACTTATAAATTATTATCATGTTTTATTTAAAATAATTTAATTACATAGGCAAAGTGATTTTGGCTCTGAAAAAAATAACTGGAAAAAGAAAGCATGTACTTACCTATATTTTCTTCGATGGCGTAGAGAGCAGACGTATCAAGTGTGATTTTGGGTATAAATGAGTTTAGTGCATTTTCCATATCTCTTATGGCAATACTACATAGTAGGTACCTAGGTACACAATTATTGTTTCAAAGTGATAAAAAACTTATTGTTTTCACAAAACTAATGCGCATTCTTTATGTATTTGTGATGTAAACTTTAAAATTGCATTTACTCAAATTGAGTAGTAGGTAATCTTGCATTGACCAGTCCGCGCTCTATCGTGCTATCGTGCTATCGTGCTATCGACTCGACTACCCACAACTAATAGGTTTGCCAGCTCCCGTTGTGTGATTTAGAGGATTTGATACGATACAATAAAGGACCAAGGATGAAAAAAAAGGACATCGTGGGTTTTTAAAATTCTTTTATGGTTTCAGTAGCGACATTTATTAATAAAAATATTAAATTTACTAGGCCAACATTATAAGAACCAATTTTAAAAAATATTAAGTAAGGGTACAACAAAATAAGTACCAATTTTTTACATTCGATTTCAAAATAGGGGGACAAGACTTATTTTTACGTCTGGAAAAGAGGACGTCTGGCAACCCTACATAGAACACCCATTGACCAATTATTGTTGTTTTTATAACCTTTTAGGTACCTACCACCTAGGTAGGTATCTTCATTGTAAAGATCAATCAAATTTTTATGTTAATCTTGGAGTCACACCATTGTTTTCTTATTACACAAAATTGTTTGAAATGTAAAAAGCTTTTCACGTACGTCCACAGATGGCACTAATTCAAAGTTGATTTATTATTTTTAGGTCAAATAACATTCTCCATTCTCCGGTGGAAAATACGAAACGAAATACAAAACACAAACGAAATCGTTTGCTGTCAGTCGCGCGTTGCACATGTTCCCCGTGTTCGGTCTTCAATGTTTACTTCTCTAACTGCTGTTATATTAATAAATCTATTCATAGTTTCATGTACATTGACTCTCTTCGATTAAAAACCATTTAAAACGACATTAAAATCAGATTCCCTTTTACTTGTAAGCTGTCAAACTTGCCCGCGTTTCCACAAAAAGTAAACAAGTGTTTTGACTGTTAATTCCCGCTTGGATTGGCGGTGAAAATATTTTTTTTGTGTAATTAAGTTATTACTATACAAATTATTTATGTGGATGAATCTGTATAATATTGTGCATTTAAGTGCTGCAATCTCAGGCAAATAAATCGTGTCCACAAGAGTAAGTAATCAAACTTTTATTACAGTAAACTAAAATCTCACGTTTATGTCATCGAATAAAATGATTAATTTCATAAAAACATAGATAATAGGTACTACCCATATCTTTGACATTATTGCCTTCGATTGTAGACATATTGTGATTAAAACATGTGAGATTTTAAATCAATCCAATTTGTAGAATGACATTGAGCTTATCATACTTAATTGAATTACAAGGATTATGAGTATTTCATCACGATTGATTTATTTCGTCGAATGTTTTAAAGTAAAAACCTGATTTTTTTCAAATCGTGGTATTGAATAAAACTTGAATCGCACTGATTGTCCATATATAGGGTTTTATATTGCCTTGGAAACTTCTCCGACTCTTATAAGAGAGGAAAATAAAACTTGTTTTAAAACTGTCATCGAAATATTGGAAAAATATAATTATGATTACGATAACCCTTATATCTTAATTTTTATGCATTTAAAAAATGTTTATTGTAAAATTTTTGTACCTAGTTTTAATTTACGTTGAACACAAACTTTAATTATTTAAATATGATAGATGAATGGGTATTCCCCTTCGTTATAACTGAAATATCTACAAATTTATTTTCTAATTTAAAAAATTAAGAAAAAACATTTGTAGTTTATGATATAAGTACCTAGGTAAATTCTTACATTTAAATATTAATTTTAATATCTATATTTTTTAAACGCACAAAAAATAACTGCCAGAAACTAAAAATTGTGTTAAGAGTGTGGGATTCGAACCTATAGATTATTTATCCGGAGACTTCGTCTATAACCACTAGAAGAACACAATCCGGTTTGAAAATTATTCCGATTTCGATGCATTTTTTCTTGGTGGGGAAGGGGGTCTTGTTTCGCCTGAATCTCATGTGTAGTCCCAGTGCCCAATGAACCTCAGACTCAGGTACTTCAAAATCTGATCAAAATATTTGTTTTAAATATTCACAAAATTGCATTCCTTTGTGACTAAGACGCTGGACTCGTAACATGGACGTTCCGGGTGTGATAA
Organism: Micrasema minimum; assembly: GCA_022494985.1. Classification (NCBI taxonomy): domain Eukaryota; kingdom Metazoa; phylum Arthropoda; class Insecta; order Trichoptera; family Brachycentridae; genus Micrasema; species Micrasema minimum. The sequence continues at coordinate 71,317 of JAGVSP010000103.1, read as the reverse complement.
AATTTTTATTATAAAAGTGTATTTTTTATGCCACCCTCTGTTATTCTACCTGTTGCGTTGGTCTGAGAGATTGTTAAAATAAATGATTTATTATTCAAAACAATAATTATGGATACACATTTAGTACAATAAATATTATAATAGCCAAAAAGCATATCCGCCTTCGTGGTATAATGGTTAGCACATTGGTTTTCTACGCATGAGGTCACGCTCAAATCCCGACGGGCTCAATATAAAATGTTTATTTTCGATGTGGTTTTTCACATAAAAATATTTCATATGCGATATATTGGAGACGCACTGAAACGTTATACTGACGTGTAGCAAATTATCGAGATTTACTGCACTTGGTTAACTAATGCAGTCCCATAGGCACCACTAGGTGGGATAAGGTTGAGGTATTTTTAGACATTTTTTAGTTTAAAACTTAACTTGGTGCGTATAGGAGACATGGGTTCCTACTTGGTGCGTATAGGAGACATGAGACATGTTCCTACTTGGTGCGTATAGGAGACATGAGTTACTTGGTGCGTATAGGAGACATGAGTTCCTACTTGTGCGTATAGGAGACATGAGTTCCTACTTGGTGCGAGTTCCTACTTAATGGAGACATGAGCTCCTTCTTGGTGCGTATAGGAGACATGAGTTCCTACTTGGTGCGTATAGGAGACATGAGTTCCTACTTGGTGCGTATAGGAGACATGAGTTCCTACTTGGTGCGTATAGGAGACATGAGTTCCTACTTGGTGCGTATAGGAGACATGAGTTCCTACTTGGTGCGTAGGTATAGGATGACATGAGTTCCTACTACTTAATGCGTATAGGAACATGAGTTCCTACTAATGGGCTACGGGACAGTTGAAAAAAAATTGATGGTACGAAAAATGTTTATTTTTATTTTTGTTATCATTATTATGTCCGTAAATAATTTTTAAAAAATATCGAAATCGCAATTTCCCGCCAAAACCGTTCATTATAAATGGTAGGATGCGTCTATCAAGGCGTCTATTAACCAAGTTTTGATGTTAGTAGCGCCTAAAAATAGAAAAAAATTACCATAGCCACTTCTCTGTTTTACGCATCGACCATATTTTAAGTATTCAATACGACCCTTTTTGTGCGCTTAGGAGACGGGTGCTTTTAAAGCATCCGTTTGCGGCCAATCCGTTTTTTAAGAGCTCCGTTTTTTTAAATATTTTTTTACGGGGAATCTTTTAAATTTAATTTTTTTTATTTTAATATATTTTTTTAAATATTCATTACTATTTACACAATTACAGAATTTAAAAATATAGGACATTTTCCTATTATTATCTTATATTATTGTGTATCGGTAGGTGTAGGTAAGCACATAAAACTTGTTACATGCTATTGTAGAATCTAGAATGTGTGCCTTGAGTTTACTTTCTCTGTGTATGCTTGTAATTTATTAGTATTTAAATTACCCATTTCAAAGATTTTATCGAAAATAATTGAGAAGATTGTGTCTAAGTAGTATAGAGCACGTTGGAAATTACAGACATTACAGTACTAAAATCTATGAAAATACGATAGTATCACCTGCCGTATGTTATGTGACTTCGTTTACAAAAGATCGACAAGAGATAGGAATAGTATGTCTAGATGCGTTATAGATTGTGTTTTTATATGAGTTTAAATATATTTGGATTTTATCCTCCTTTTGTACAGCATGGCATGATCAAATACAAGTGGACATGTGAAAAGTCAGAATAATCAACGTGCGTTCATGAGAAGAATAATTATTATTGATGTGGAAGAATAATTATTATGCTTGTGTGTGTCAGGACAGAGTGGTGTGTCGTTCAATCCTTTCTGCCTACTGCTTGGGAGAAATGGCGTGATGATTATTTGGTTATTTTAATTATCGCATGATCTTGAATGTGAGAAATATGTGATGGAGTGTGGTAAAAATGAGAAAAGTACATTCTTATTTGCCGTAATGTCAAATAAACCCATGTTTTTTTTTTTTGAAATTTTAGAATCGTACTTCTTAATGTAAGAAGTAATTTTGGAACATGTACATTATATTCTCTATCTGTATAATGAAGAAATTGGTAATGAGTTATGTAAGTTACCATTTTGTAATTTTGAGATTTAGGTTTCAAAAAAGAGAAAACCTTCGATTTCTTGTACATAAAAAAATTTCCAAATAAAGATATTTTGTTATTAGTTTTTAGTCTTTCAGGTCTTTTTACAATAAAAAGTAGTTACATAATAAATATAATGGCTAGTGGTAATGAATGATGAATAGCCAGATGATGGGATGACCATAATATAGTATAGATTTAAGACATCGAGACCTTAAATATAATATTCAATGCACACTTAAATGGTGAAGCATGTGTAGAGTTTGGTAAATTACCCATAAAAAATACGCGCGTGAGATTATCTCAAAATAATTAAAAATACTGTCCGTATACATATTTTGCAGGTAATTGAAATAATTAGAGTAGAATTAAATTTTAAGGAAATCTCAATCGAACGTATTTTAAGTCGACTTCCTGTGTATGTATTTAGTAGAATTATTGAAAAATGTATGTAAATTTTTTAAAAAAATTATGATGTCATTTGAAGATTATCTAGTCTTTGACGCTACAGGTGTGAGCGCACCTTAAACTAGGCACGCACTCATTAAAGTTAAATATAGTAGTGAGCGCTCACTTTTATTTACTAAATATTTTATATTGACACAGCTGGGAACTGAAATCAGTACCCATTTCTCGCATTACAGCAACTAGTGATTACCAGGCAGATTTAAAAAATAGTAAGAGAGCAAAAAAATTTAGCGGCTGAGATGATTTTAGGAAAGCCTGTGATGTGGCAATCTCTGCATTTTTATAATTGATGAAAAATATATGATTGACAATTTACCTCATTTTATTTTACTGTTAACTGCTAAATCATTGTATTTTTTATAGAATTTAGAACTACCTACCCTTTTTCAAAAACGGATTTGCTGCTAGAAGTCGGTCAGTTCTTGGAATTTTTTATAGTTTGTGAGACACAATCTCAGACACAGTGTTTCACAGACACAATCATCTTTTTTGGAGCTGATTTTTAAAATAAGTAAGTATTTAACTGATTTATAATGCATAATGCATTATGGAACTTATAATGCATTGTGCATTCCCCTATTAATGACTTACAAATCCACTCTGAGAGAATACCCCACTACTTTTCCTAGCAGCCTTAGAGGTGATAGCTTATTAGTTTATCCAGTTTAGTGCCACTAAACTTTAAAATTAGTTTTCATAAACATTTGCTACAATAAGTTCGGAATTCGCCCCAGTTGGATTTTGTGAACGCCAAATAATATTCCTAATTTTTATTCCATCTCGTCTCGTTGCCGTAACGGCATAGTGGGAGTTGACTCCAAGCTCCAAGCCGGGCACCGGGCGGTAATAAACTAACATGTTGGAGGAACCAAGTTATAACTAGCCCGCAGCTGGAACCAGAACGTACAGGACAATACACCAGACTTCAGTCCACTGGAATGTGCTAAATTTGGTTCTGATCAGATATGCTCACTACTCACTAAACATCGACTGCCTATTCGGACGCATGCTTTCCAATCACCATACACCGGTCATGAATATAATTCAAAGAAACTTTCATAATTAGAGGTAACCTAAGAAAATATACACACTGAAATTATTTCACGCAAATCAATCAACCAAGTTATAACTTAGCCCGCAGCTGGAACCAGAACGTACAGAATACACCAAGAGGTAACATCAGATATGCTCACTACTGTTTTCGGACGCATGCTTTCCAATCACCATACACCGGTCATGAATATAATTCACAATTTCAACAAATAAAATAACACAATCAATCAATAAGAGTTTTTTCTTATTTATTTTCAATCGCGTGTTTAATCAAAATAAACAATTAATTTAAGAATGCGAGCAGACGCCATGTGCTGGATTAATACGTTGCGAATATCTCTCTCAATTTATTTTAGAAACTCGAGTACTCTATGACCTGTAGAGAATTCGACTGACTTATATTTATTTGACTCTCTCACAAATGGAAATGATTCGCCGCTTCGCCGGTCACGGCTCACCGAAAAAACTAGTACTGTGTGAGCCGATAGCGTGCTCTTTTAGGCATTCAGCAGTGGAAGTAATTCCTAATCCTCCGTATGAATCCCTGTACAAAAACTGGCTAAAATGTCGCCTATTACGTGGCGTGGTAAGTGAAGCGAATGAAACAGCGTGGAATACTCGAGGCACGTAACTTGCCATCTATTGTACGAAAATCTCCGCAGAAATCGTGTTTCCAACAATGCATTCTACCGAACAAGTCAAGGTGAGCCGATGACATATGAAAGGATAGCTCCATTAGACTTAGTTCAACTTGGGTTTTGTACGCTTCGTACATTATACGTTAAATTATTATAACTTACAACATTTGGGGATATTCTGCTCCTAATAGATTTTCAAGGCTGTGGGAACGCGCTTGTAATCCGTTTTTACCCATCTTGCTTCGCCATAATTGGATCATTTTATTATAATTGTTTTGTGCTGTTATCTCTCCATTTTCCTACGTAGATACATGTTTATCTTATAATGGTTTATACCTCCTATCTATTGCATTTATCTATATATAGATTATTCAATGTTACCCAGCTGTTAACCGTGACTTTTTTACTAATTGACATTAACTTATTTCGACCTTCGCTTCGGTTTAATCATTTCTACTATGTATCAATAAAAAAAACATAATGCTTCTAGCTTTAGGTCATAGGAAAAAATACTAAATTGTGCTATAATTATTAACATAGCTTTCGTCAAATTTACGTACTTTCAGAATGTTTACTACTTTATTTTTGTTTTAGCAACAAATTTATTTACTACACGCAATACCTGACACTTGTATATTATATTGTTTACGATGGGCGTTGGTTTTGATGCAGTTAAATAATAACAAATGAACTACAAAAAAGTATTCAGTTTCGCCCTGTTTTTACACCGTGACAAACGAACTGTACATATTATTTCCTTTTATCTAACTTGTGGCGCTATTTCACGCGTGTATTGTTTATTTAAACCATAAAATACCAAATAACGTGATCAAAACAGGCATCCCATTTTTTTCAAACGTTTTAAACGGACGTCATCAGCCCAGTAAAAAAAAGTTTTAAGTTCTCAAAGTGAAACAGTTTTCTTCCCAAATTTATTAGCATAACGAGGCTCAAACAGGTTTAACTGTAAATTTACATCTCTTGGACTGCACGAAAATACTTTGGGAACATATTACCTATATGTTGTATGTAATATGACGTAAACGATTATTTCAACTGAAGGCAGTGCGATTTTTAAGGATTGATGTGAAGTTTATTTTACGAAATACTTTCAGTATTTCGTTATTTCCTATCAGCTGCGCAATGATATCAATATTGTACCTATCTGAATCAGGTAATTTATAGAAAATTAATCAAAATTTGGTAAGTGTAATGATTATTCCTACCTCGGTTAAGTATATAAAGTTTTTAAACTGGGAACTACTTTATTATTATTTTTTTGGTGAAAGAACTTATTGAAGTTTAATATTATTAAAGCATTGATTTTTTGTACGCTACTAGAAGCTAGAAGCATGAATAAATTTCTAACTTAATCCGTCATACATTTTTTACCATCTTTTTCTGAGAAAAAAATAATCGCTTCGTATGCGTATTTTAAACATTTAATTTAATTATACGTGTATTTGATAATTTCTGAGTCTTTTACGTACTCTCATATAGGTAGGTGCCTATTTTCATCTAAATATACATAATACATACCTCTGATAGATTGTCCGCTTCATAGATCATTATTTCATTGATTTTATAGGTAGGTAGGGTGTATCTAATTCGGATAATCGCTGATTGCGTTTTTGTATAGCGTGTTATTGGATTAATGTTTTTCTTAGACCGGTTCTATGAATAATAATTGCATTTTATTTCCCAAAAGGTTGTGTACCCGGTGAATACCTTCGGAGAATCATGACGATGGATATATCGAAAGTTATTCCAAATGTACCCATAGTATAGTCAATATTATGAAGTAGACAACAGTCATAAATCCCTTTCTCTTAACTTTGTTAAGTCATGAAAATCTCTGTGTACGTTTGACATTAATTTTTTATTCATTTGGAATAAGTGGATTATTTTGATAAATAATAATCTATTATTAATAATTAGTTATCTTAGAATTTGATAAGAGAAAATCACGATTCAATCACAAACACATTTAATTTTTAATAAATTATTATAGGTATGTTTCATTTTAGATAACAACGATAAAATTAAATTGAAATTTCATTAAAATAACTATTACTGGGAAATAATTTCACCGAACATAATTTTAAGAATAGTGAACATTGTATCACGATAAACTCAAATAAGACTTTCATTAATGTTTTTTAAACATATTTTTAGATAAGAGTGGTATTGCATTTATTGTGTTAATAAAATAATAATCTAATTTTTATAAATGGACTCAAAAGATTTCCAGGTGAAAGAATATAAGTAATTTTTGGTCTCCTTTTCATTTTGAAACTTTTCTTTTTCAAGAACCGCTCCTATTAGATTTAGAATAATAATAAGAATAGTGTGATTTATTAACAGCATAATATATTTTTCAATATTTTTCAATCATTCTAAAATAGACAATATGACTCCCACCTATTTAAGCTCAGATTTAGATATAATACATAAATTCTACAATAGGTACATCGAGAAGGCAAGAGGTTCTACGGTTACACCTAAAGCCCACTTTATACGGGACAGAAAATTGTACAGTTCCTTGTGCAGTCTGCAAACTGTTGAAAACTGTATGAAATATTTAATGGTCGGCGTGACGTTTGGCTGACCTGACAGTTAATGTTTTTTATGTAAACGTTTAAGTAGATATTGATATTAGGTCCTTACATATGAAATTGGCGTTTTGCCGTACTGGCAACTTTGATCTCAAATATCTTCTCTTTGGTTAGGAATTTCAAATTTAAATTTATACAGCTATTTACTCAAGTATTTGTGTTTCGAAAATTATAATTCATTTGTTTTTTCCTTATTTGTTTTTTTTCTTTGCGTCACTCAGTTTACAAAATGGAAAACTTGAAATATCGCGTTATTTACGAGTACGAGTTCCACCGTGGCACCAGTGCTGCAGAAACGGCTCGAAGGATTAATGATGTGTATGGCGACGGTGCCGCAAAAGAAAACACAGTGCGTTTTTGGTTCCAACGTTTTCGTTCTGGAAATTTCGACCTGCAGAACAAGCCCCGTGGACGGCCGGAGACCAAAGTTGATAATGAAGAATTGAAGGCTATTGTGGAAGCGGATCCATCGCAAACCACGTCCGAGTTAGCTGCAGGCTGCGGTGTTAGTGATAAAACTGTTTTAATCCACTTGAAGCAAATTGGGAAGGTGAAAAAGCTTGAAAGGTGGGTACCTCACGAATTGAGTGAAGCAAATCAACAATCAGCTAGACCACACACTGCACAAACAGACGGCTACCAAATTAGAAGAGCTTCAATTGGAATGTCTAAGACATCCACCGTACTCTCCGGACCTTGCCCCAACAGATTACTATTTTTTTTTCGAAATTTGGATAACTTCTTGCAAGGGAAAAAATTCAACTCCGATGGGGCAGTCCAAACCGACTTCAAAGAGATTTTATTGATTCCCGTCCGAATGGTTTTTTTAGTAAAGGGATCGATGAACTACCTATGAGATGGCAAAAGTGCATAGATAGGAATGGTTCATACTTTGATTAAATAAATATATTATATTTAAAAAAAAAAAACTTTATGTTCCTCCCATACAAAACGCCAATTTCATATTAATGTAAGGACCTAATAAAAATAATTTGACTAGTCACCTTTCATATTTTATAAATATGCCGGCGCGGTGTCCTCTTATGTTTCCGATGTCACGAATCTTGCCGGATATCGGTAGAAATATTTCATTGTAACCTTCGAATCTGCATTATCCCCCATCTTGTGATACTTTTGAATTAATTCCGTGTTCTAAGATATATTATACTCATCGCGGAGTTTCTTTTTGTTGAAAGCAAGACCCACGGAGAATTGTCAAAACAAAAGATCATTCCTTAAATTCTTATTACCGATCTTTGCGATACTTTGTTTTCACAAAGTATGAAAAATTGATAAATCGTGATTGTATTGAGAGAAACATCACCCAATAATAATATTGTTGTGAATAATATTTAACATTACTGTAACTGTTTAAATGTTTAAATAGTTTAAACAGTTAGGCACAATAATGCAGGAGGTCATGCCTCCGTTCCCACTATGTATCTATATATTATTATTATATACTTTTGATGTTAGAGATTGCTCGTTGATTTTTAATGAGTCAACTTTTGATATTTTCATATTATACAGGATATTGTATTTTAAAAATACAACACTCAAATAAAATAGGTATTAGGTACTAGTGTCACTAATTTCATGCCACTAGTTCCATAGCTTAACTTATTGATTATTTATTTATGAAGCTTCTTTAACAAAAGTTAATGCAAACTGTTATGAGAAATAAGCAACAGCTAAGATCAAAGAGATTCCTTCTACTTTTTAAATTTTATCTGACTTTTTATGCTATTCTAGCGTCTAATCATCTCCTAAAAAATTTAAATCGAACTAATATAATACAACAGGCTGTAAATGTTCGATATTATGTACTTCACTTACTTGCCCCATTTAAAATGATATAAATGATAATAATGCTTGCCTGCCTATTTTACAAGGCATCCGTCGTTGTTGACCATGTTGACAATCCGTCGGCAGTTTGCGTCAGAGCTGCGGGACGTGGACCTGACCTCGGAGGACGCGCGGGAACTGGCGACCGATCGCTTGGCTTGGAGGCCGTTTGTGGAAACCATATGCTGCTGATTATAAAATGATAATAAAAATGTGTATTGTGTAGGTATATGGGAACATGAATCGTTCATTAATTTCAAGAAATTCTTAGCATTTAAATGTCACACTATATCAACTTTACAAGTATTTGACTAGATATTACTGTATTCGTTCAAAATAACCTGCCATTTCGAATTTGATTTCAAATTGTTTTGTGAAAGGAAAGGAAATAGAGCCGTATCTAAATATAGAAATAGTTATTTTATGCAGATTACAAATTGTAGCCTGAAGACTTAGAGAGATTGGATTCCGATCACTTTATGCACCTTAGAAATGTCAATCAATCATGCAAGTAAAAAATATAATATAAATAACATCTTATCTGAATTAATTTTTCAGGACAATATAAATTAATATACAAGTAGACACCACATTGTGGTAAATAATAAGACGTTATGAGAGTGTTAATAATATATTACAAAATCTCTCGCCTTTACCTATGTCATTTGCCAGAAATCTTACACGACAAATCAATATTTCTTTGTACTATGAATTGGTGTATTTATGTTTTAAAATATTAGACCAATGCGCGATGCGATGATTGTTGGTGATGTGTTGGAAGTGTTAGAGAGAATACTTGGACCATCTTCTGTCTATAATACATTCCTAATAGTACTTTCCATACACCTATCGCTTTCTCAGATACGTTTCGTTTCTAAATTTCGTCAAGTAGAGATGAAAGTTGAGAGTCTTAGATGAAAAAATAGCTCTTTAGAATGAAGTAGCTGTTTTTTCGAAGAAGTCGTTAAACGAGTAGTGAGGTAGGTAAAGATATTATTATACTTCTATTCTTATCCTGTATTCATTACTGAATCATTATTATTTTTTAATGTAAAGCGACTAATTACATAAATATTTATGAATGAAAATTCGCTTTACAATAATTATGAAAAAACGCATGTAAAATAGCTTTGTATAAAGGTAATATTAATTGAGGAAGTTTGGTATTTCCGCATGAAAACAATGTTTGTAAGAACGCGAGCTTATACAAATTTATTATTTTATTTTGTGATTATGTATGAGAATAAACATCGGGCCTTGAGTAAACAATATGAAATGGAATAGTAATTTTTGACAAATTAAAAAACAAGGTAATTAATTACTTAATCAATTAATTGTGCAGCACGTTGTTTTTATATATTTTGTTTTCAATGTCACTCAAGTAATTTTAGTAATAGCTTGTAAAATTCATATGGAATTGCACATGTTGCTACCCCAATACAATTCTTTAAAGAAAATTTATTATGGATGTCTTTAATGATTTCCACTTCGAAAATATTTTCCTTAATTTGACTTCTAACGTATCGCTTTGTTCACTTTTAAGTGAAAACAGTGCCTCCATTTTGTAGTCAAAGTTGAGTTAATGTATTTTTAGTTGGCCATTATGACGCTGGTTTCACTTTTTCAAATTTGACATAGTAACATGACCTCCTAATTTGAATAATATGGTGTGGTTTGACATTCTTAGAGTAGAGAACATCGAGTAGTAAGATCTGAATGTAAAAGATACCTACTGTAAAACATTATAACACTGGATTTGGTAGATTACTGCAAGTGAAACAAATAAAGCCAGAAATAAAATTATTTTTTTAATTATCGACAGCGCAAAATTGTTGTCTGTCAATCGCAAAGGGGTTTTACAGTAGGGTGGGCGGGCGGTGTAAAAATTGCAGATCGATTTTCTCAAGAATTTTCACTTTCTTGTGTCGATGTTTATTTGATGCAGAGAATGTCATTTTTTAAGAAAAAACTATGCCACAATAATGTAATAAGGTTAATACAGAATATCTCTAAACGCCATTGCACTCAATTTATTCAATCCAATGTAAACAAATGGCACTTTTCCCCCTCGGTACTTAACTTATTTAAAGTATTGTAATATTGGTAAAATACAAAGCCTAACAAGATCTTGCGTACTCTCAAAAACTTAAGTGCAATTGATTTAGATGTTAATAAATTTAAATTTAACGGGATTTACCAGTGAAGAAAGATTGTACTTCTTTTATAGCTATCATTTATCAAAATAACAAATATATTTCATGTACTAATTTATGTAAATTAAGTATCATGTTATTAATTTGTTATTTAAATAAAATAATTTTCAGATCACCTCAATTTTTCTTCTTGTAAATTTCATTATTTGCGATTTGTACAGCTTGTTTATCTTCGGTCGACAGCCACAGACAACTCTACTTTTACTCATCAATCTGGATGTCACATTCTTTAGATTCACCGATGTAGATCACGATGTAATCTGTATAATATATTGTATATTGACTCTGCTATGATCACGTTCGTGATCTGTAGGTATGTTATGGCGGATTAGTATGGATATTGTGACTGTATATTTTACATTTAGTATGGCGCGCCCTCACTGATGTCACCGGTCAACTTCTATACAGATTGTTGTTCTGCCCCTGGGTATTGAGGTAAGCGTGCCGAGCACAATATAAAACATAAACAAACCGACTTTGGATGAGTTCACTAATCAAATTAAAAGGAATTTCAAACAGTAATGTAAAATATTGTACTTTCGTTCTGGAAATACTGCAAAACTTTCCGTTACGAAAAACTACCCCATCATTTGACATGATACCGACTTTTTTGCGTTTGATTTGTGTTTTTTCAGACGATACCTATTCGCCAATAATTATGTTTTTTTTTACTAAGCTTTATGTGTTTGATTACGAACGAATATCTAAAACTTCGTTCTTAATAATAAAATACAGGCTGAATTTACACAGAAGTGTTGAGTTCAATTTATTGTCCTGTAACTTCCTATTGTAATCTTAGTAAAGTATCTCACAATTGAAAAAAAACACTTTAAATCTTGGTTTGAGCCCTGATTTATGGTTGTGCGATATGGGTAGGTATTATGTTTATTAAAACAGGTAGTGGCTCATGCTCATGCAATTTGCCTTAACGGGTTAATATTTATTATAATTTCAGTGCTGTTTTTAATTCATTTAACGGTACATCTCTTCATGTGACTCACTCTCTATCTCGATTCCAGATTGTTTGTTCATCAATCAGAAATTATGATCTCACCGCGCAGCATGTGTGTAATGCAAAAAGTCAATATAATATGTAAGAACGTAGCCCGCGGGCTGCCAAGAAATCGAATATTCAAACGCCTGTCTATTTATTAGAAATGGAGTGTGTTTTCCTATTTTTTTTATTCTGATAAATAAATCATCATCAATCCATTTCCGCTCCCTATGTGGAACTGTGGATTCCTATAAACTGTCTCTAAGTGTCAACTGTCGCCAATTCCTATAAATCCTCCCGTTTTTTTATAATGTGATACCTTAGACTGGCTGATCAAGATACACTGCACTTAGTGCAGGGCCCTATGCACCATTGGGCCCGGATAAAGGAAAGTAGTAGTAGTAGATTGAAACTTAAATTCATATTAAGTATTAGTGTTCAAAAGTCATAAAATAGGTTTGTACTGAAAACTGTATTTCAAAATAACTATAGTTTGTATACCTTCTTGTGCTACAAACATTATAAAGCAAAAAAAGTTAGATTAATCATTTCTATAAGCTTATCAGCGCGTTTAAAGTTGTTTATTTATGTCAACATCATTGCTTTTTATTGTTGTTTTATCTCGATTACAAATTCAACAAAGGTAGGTACGATTGTAAACTGTACGCTTCAATTATGACGGGAATATAATCTACATACAGGGCAAAGTAAATGCAAAATTATTATTCCATGATTAAAGGAAAATATAATGATTACCCCACAATGTACAAGTTCAAGTAAATAAATATGTAAGATTAATATTATGTATGGATATGTAAAATGTACACCGAAATTTTAATTTTTTTAAAACATGTATTTTCAAGAAATATTGCAAACTGTGGTCTAAAATCACTAAAATGACTTTTTGAAAATCTCTCAGGTACATATTTGCTGTTCTAACGTGAAAATTAAGTTGTAAAAGGTATAAAATAAAAAATAATTACGTAATATATACTATAAAGTCTGCAAACCGCGAAACTCTTCGTAAAATTAAATGCTTTTGAAATATTGTTTTGGTAATTAGTGTACGTATAATGATATGTGTAAAGTGTTTGCATGCTTGCCTGAGTTTTTTGGTCAGAAACCTTGTTTCATTAAAAGAAAATTATAATTATAATTTTTCCGCATTTTTACCGCAATGTGAACATTTGTGGTCAAATCTGGGCTACCCACTTTACCAACAACAACAGTTACCAACAAGCTACAAGTTTGTGATTTGAAATCATAAACATTGCCAAATAACAATTATTATAATTTGATATCTCAACAAAGACGAGAAATTTGGAAGGGAATATGGATATCTAGGCGTTTACAGGGCTTATGACCTGTCATTTGAGATATCAAATTGTAATTATTAGCCCGTAATGGGTGAAATCCAGTTTTTGTCTACAAGTATTTGGACACACTCAAAATGTTGTTTATAACAATTATTATAATTAAATACCTCGTTTTCCATACATTTTATGGAAAATGGGACCGTTTTCCATAAACTCGATAAATGCTGGAATTTAAATTTTTCACATAAACATATAGAAAAAAATTACACGTACAAGCCTAAAACCAATCTAATCGTGTGATTATTTATACAATTTGACATATTAACAGAGACGAGAAGTTTGGAAGGGAATATGGATATCTAGGCGTTTACAGGGTTTATGACCTGTCATTGGCTGGGTTAAGTGGCCACTTGATGCATAACAACATTCCTCATTCCACCTAGTATTATTATATATATTTCATTAGTAGGTACTTATTGTGGGAGGTAGTAGGCAGGGGAAGCGGCGCGCGACCCAAAATAAAATTTGAAAATCCGGGAGATTTTTCTAAATTCGACATTTTTAACCAAAAAAAAAAGTAGTGATATTATTTAGTTGGATTTATAAAATTTGTTTTTTAAATATATGTTTTGTATGTAAATTATTTATTTATTTACATATTTATAATATCCTCCAAAAACGGTGGTAACACATTCCGGGCACATTTAAGCAACATATTTTTTTTCTTTGTTGTTTCTTAATAATGTAGATACTATTTGAAAAGGTTTTATATTAATATAATATGTTAGGTATATAATATAATATAATATCATAAAACCTTTTCTAAAAAAAATATCTACATTATTTAGAAACAACAAAGAAACAAGTTTAACAATACAACAGAAAGAGGTAAACAATTTTGTGGAAAAAAAATGTAAAGTCATCCTTTACCAAGATTAATCTGGCCAGTAATTTTTTTTTTTTTGCGTTCATAGATTCTGCGATTTAAAAAAATATTTTTAACTTAAAACAACCAGAAATGACATTGGGGCTCAGGGGGTGTATAATAAAAGGACACAGTACACATTTTTAAATTCGAAATGTTATTTATATTGTACTTCAAACATCTATTAACTATTTAAAAAGTGTGTGTGATTTTTCAAGTCATGCCTCTTTCGTTATTTATGTATAATAAAATATTTCAACCCTTCCTAAGAAAGGGCTTTTACGATGGTTTGTTCATGTGGAGCGAATGAGTGATGAAAGAACGGCTAAAAGAAGTTTAAATGCAAGCGTGCCTGGATGTAGAAGCCGCGGAAGGCCGAGAAAGACATGGCTTGACCAAGTACGTCAAGTACTTGAAAGTGGCCATGTGAAAAGTCGGAATAATCGGCGTATGTGCATAAGAAGATGTATGAATGTAGAGGAAGCAAAGGAAGTCTGTCAGGACAGAGTGGTATGGCGTTCTATCCTCTCTGCCTACCCCTACGGGGAAATGGCGTGATGGTAAGTTAGTTTAGTTAGTTATTTCAACCCTAGTGACGCCAAGCCACGTAATTTTTTATTTTTTCTTCATGTTCTTGAGGAATGACACTGGTCGCCATAGTTAATAAAATTAATAAAAACACTGTAAGTATCGACAATAATAGTCTTTGGTTTAGTAGGAACAGGTTTAGATAACAGTTGAGAGACATAACTTGCAGTTAATGTCTTTTATTTTTTTAAATTGGCTTGGAAAGTGTACTTAACTTAGGTGTTCGAGAAATATTTTCTTAGGACTTTTTCCAAACTCGGTTAAAATAAATTTTGGTATAATTCTGGGAATATTCATACACTGGTGGAAGTATCTCTCATAAAATTTGACTTCGTATACTTGTTTGTAATTTATGCGTACTATACATGCATACTGACTAGTAATTTTTGAAATACAAAACGATTTTTTTTTTTAGTTTAGATATTAATAAATAAATAATTTTTACTTAAAGCATGACAGAACAGAGCTCTGTGGCGTTCTATCCTCTCTACCTACCCCTTTCTGGGATATGGCTTAGCGGTTAGTTAGTTAAAACTTTATGTGAATTTTATATATTCAAGAAAATTACATGATGGCAAGAAAAATAAAAGTAAAAGAAAAAAAAAGAAAATTTTCTAACACATTTTTGTTTACCAATCAGAATCAATGATTATGAACCCCTGTGAAATGCAAACATATTGAACAATTTTTAGCAATTTCCAAAACAAGAAAGATGTATGTGTTTTAATTAATTTAGAAATCTAACAATAGATTCAAATATTTTTTAAATTTAATAAGAAATGATTTATTGTAAATAATAAAGCAGCATATTAAAATTCTTACTTGAGAAAGTTTATTCTAATGTAAATCCTATAACTTATCTGTATTTACTGATGACATTATGCTATATAATGACCTTTACTGATCAATAATTTGGACGGATTAGTCAATAAATAATTTGGTTATTCAATAAATAATATGTAGGTTCCTAAAGTATCAAATACCCGAAGGATCACGAATTTAATAGTTTTTTATCTCACAGATATTGAGTTTCATCATCTTAAAAACCATATCGATAACATTATACTTAATGTTTATTTGTTAATTTATACTTTAGTTAAATGGATGATTAATGATCGGTCATGATTGATCATTGATGCATTTTAACCCTTTGAGTATCCATTACCACGCAAAGCTGTGCCCTTTTCGAAACCAAAATGTAAGTATGATTTTCTGCGTTTTTTAATATGAAGTAAATGAATTTATACAGCGATGGCTCTCCGCTTTCTAGTAAGCATATTTCAGTAAGATAATATATATTATCTGTTAATGTAGTTTAATTTCCATGATTAATGACCTGGCGATTTCGCTATCAACGGCTCACATTAAAACACATTGTAATTTTTGACAATCTCTTCTATTAATGATTTACTGATTCTTCGTTTCCAAAGTTTTCACCATTGTGTTACGTATGGTACAAAAATATAGTAAATTTTCGTGTATAATAAATGAACAAATCAATGATCGCAGCTCGAGCTTTTGAAAGAGAATCGATCTCCCGTGAACAAAAAGAAACTTTCTTGAGATCCCATTACCTCATTCCACATTCACTTCTTCGTCAGCTATTCTCTGTCGGATTTACACCTGGGGCTCAAATTTCATTAAGAGGTGTTCACCTTACAGCGCACAGTGTAGTCCGCAGTATTATTCTGTTCTGTATAATCAGAGTGCTTTTCACAAATTGTGTGATAATCGTTCGCTCTAGTATCAGCGCCTGTCGTGATCCGACCTGCCTACCTCGGGGTCCATTAATTCTCCTCTGCACAAGGTGTCCGGGGGTTCGTGGTTCGGTGCTCCCACTCCCACGCCTCGCCGGTTGATGCAGTGCTTTACCTTTTGTTTTGTTCACACTTCCGCGTGAGTGTTTTATGGCTGATCAATAGTAAATACTCACCTACTAACAATAGGTCATCGGTTCCCCGACACTCGCACCCACTCGTTCTTTGTCCACTTGAAGAACGTGTCGATATTCGGATACTTTTCATTATCACTCCGGTTTATAACTTACCTATCATATAACGTCTTTGTTTGCGGTGATAGCAATATCCGTTTTATTTCTTTCCCGTTATAAAAGATTACTGTCAATAGTTTTATCTAAAATAACTTCACACAATATCAGCCTACATTAAAATTTAATTCAGATAATAAAGCACTTAAAATTGTGTTAATTTCTTTATGTAGGTTCTCGAGGTTTCACGTATCAGCATTAACGAATGAGAAATGTAAAAGTTAATGCGGAACCACAGTATTCTTTCTAATTTCATGATCCGCACCAAATTAATGTTGCATAAGGCACTACGGTTAGAGCTTTAAGTTTATCTTGATCGTTAATTACACGAATGTAAGATATTTAATTTTACGCTTCGTGTCAGTGAAGGGAAACAAATATTATGAAATATTACATAGAAAACTCTTGTGTGGTCATTAATAAAACTATTCCTTAAAAATATAACAACTAGTTGAGAATAACACAAAAATTGTATGTATCGATGAAAACATGAGAACCCGATTTTTTTATTTAAAAAATCACCGTGTTGGCATAATTTTTCCACTATCTTGTGAAAAAAAAATTCTGTCTAAAAACGGTTCCGTGTATTATTTTAATTTATGGCAATATTTTCACATAGTTGATTAAATTCATCGGAGAGAATTTCAAGTAGGAATTACTAGTAATCATATTGTATGCCTTAAAAGATAAATGTTACAGATTAGAACGGGAAATGATATAAGTCGACCTTTAACGACAAAGGATTTCGTAATGTATTGTTCAAGAAGAAAGTTTATCAGTAGCATTGTGCTTACATTTGCACTTTATTAGGAGAACCCGTATTTATGGAAAATATTCCTCCTTATCTAAATCTTCTTAAGATTTTTTTATCAATCATAGTCATGAGAGATTAATTAACACATAAATATGGGTACATACCAACATTTTTGATAAGCAGGTGCATATCACTTAATTGTTTTCTTTTTCGTACTGACCGGAGATAATACTTTAATTTTGTTATCTTTTATGCTACCTCAATGTAGATAATTATATTCACATATGTAATTTTCACAATAAGTAATGTTTTAGTACAAAATACGTAATCCATGTAACTGGTTTTTAGAGAAATTTGAAAAAATACTGTATCGTATAATTTGTATTTTATTAACAAAAATTGTATTTACGTATAATTTTAGACAATAATTTGATAGTTTGTTTAGACAAAATATTCTACAGCTGAATAACTTTCAGTTGGTATTGATGTTCCATCAACTTATTTCCGCTCCCTATGCGGGGTATATGGATTTCACAAACCTCTTCCAAGCTGTGATTGGCCGCCAATTCCACGAATCCTCCCAAGACAGATTCACGTCCCGTAGTTCCGACGTAAACTGCCAACGTATTGTCAGCATTGGACGTTCAGGATGTCGGGAAATCGATGCCTTGAACAATAGGCAGGCCTGGTTTATGCACTCTGTGGGTTAGGTATTATTATTAAT
Organism: Micrasema minimum; assembly: GCA_022494985.1. Lineage (NCBI taxonomy): Eukaryota > Metazoa > Arthropoda > Insecta > Trichoptera > Brachycentridae > Micrasema > Micrasema minimum. The sequence continues at coordinate 53,029 of JAGVSP010000103.1, read as the reverse complement.
ATTTACTATTATTAATACATGTTTATTTGGAAATTAATTATTAGATTTCTTTGAAAAGTGTGCCCATAATAAAAAACTAGTGTAGGGTTTGATCTTTCTCTATGTTGGGCGGAAACATACTTTACTGACCCCTGAAATTGCAGCTAATTTCACGGTCAATACCATGTATTTAAGCAAATGCTAAAACTTAAGCGATTAAGGTCAATATTAAAACTTAATGTAGACATGGATCTACGGAATCGACCTAAAACAGACCTAAAATTATTATTAAATTGGCCAGTTAAGTGAAATGAACTGAACCACAAATGGCTAAAGTTAACCGTGAAATCAACATTGACTTCAATAACCACTGTAATTTATTATAATAATATTGCTGTGAAGTACCTACGACAAATTCATTATTCATTATACCATTTCCGCTGCCTATGTGGAGCATATGGAATCCACAAACTGCCTCCAGGCCAAGCGATCGGCCGCCAGCTCCCGTGCATCCTCCCAAGTCCACGTCCTGCAGCTCTGACGCAAACTGCCGACGAATTGTCAACAGTGGACGACCAGGACGCCGAGAACCTGATGCCTTGTGAAATAGGCAAGCATGGTTAAGGCTCGCATACGTAGTATATGGCCTAGCCAGCCGAAACGCCTTTGCCGGATGACAGTAGATACCAAGGGTTGCTGTGTCCGTTGCCTCACCTCTGTGTTCCTTACAAAGTCAAACCACCGCACACCTACGACAAAACTTATTGAAAAATGATACTTTTTCTTTTAAACAGCTTCACTCGTTACGTTAAAAGGATCCTTCTTATAAATTAAATAAAAACGAATGTTTTTGTTTCAAAATGTTTTTTTTAACACCGTTTAGAATTGCAACTGTACATAGATGTTTTCTTTTATAAGCTACGTATCTGATCATGTTACAACATTAATATTCAGAGCGAATACACACGATAGTATTTTCACTTTCGTTTGCATTTAACGTCAGTATTTAGTTGAAATCATAATATTATCAAGAAGATAATAAAATCCTTTAGACAAGGAAAAATACGGACAAAAAATTCCGATAGAAAGCGAAAGACACATTTTTGTACCGGTCCAATTTTATTGATTTATTTTGTGTAAAGAGCCTTCTTTTTCTTTTTTCTTGACGTCAACGAACAATGTAAACATCAATGATGAACTATAAAAATCCCGATCCCTTAGCCTGCTTAAATTCGTGATCAAAACATGTATATCTCCTTGTTCTTTTTGTTGTACGAGGAGAGACAAGGAAATAATATTCCATTTAAAAACTTTGTGCTTAGGCACCTGATAAGTTGATGCTTCCACAGTCAAATACCTTAAAAAGGATAGAAAATATTTAAATAATTTGGTGGTTACCTATAACATATTATGTTTCATTCGTTCTTAGATAATCTTGAGAAAATTTTGTGGAAAATTAGTCCATTGCGCCGTTTCTCCGTAGGGGTAGGCTGAGACGATAAAACGCCTTTTTTGCTTCCTCCACAATTATAAGATAATCTGTATTTGCTAGTAGTGGAAATATAAGCTGACATTTATAATTTTAAATAGATGTAAATCCTTAATGTTAAGTACTAATCCTAGTAGTTATGAGCAGTTTAATGTGTCTATTACCTTAACGAAAGTGTTCGTGATATAATTGAGTGCACATGATGTGCGTTGCATGATAATTACTACCATCATGGCAACCATTCATGAACGCTTATTACCCATCTTAAATGGTGTTTCAACATTTTCGTAATAATTGCTATCATTTCAAGATTTGCGAGAAAACATCGGATTCACGATGCGTTCTTTCTTTTTGTTGTTTTGTTGAAAAAATGCAAAAATCATGATTTTCCTTTTAAATACTTTCATTCCTCACTGCTGTATTAATCGTGAAATAAGCTTTAAACCACGCATCAATAAAGTTCAGTTAATTAATTTTTCAGAACTTCGAATGCTTAACTTTTTAGTTTAAAAATATTCAAATATACTATTTAATCTACGTAGTAACTTCTGCATAAATATGAAGCAGAATATCCATAAAGTAGAATTAACTAGTCTATTGTTATCGGTTAGTGGTCAAATTTTTCATCATGTTGTAATGTTAGGATGTAATGTATTTCAATGCGAGATAATATCAGTATATCCTTCTCTTCTGAAAATGTAATGCGTAATGCCTCATCATCAATCTAAATTTTCTAATACGACTTGCACAGGGATTGCCTTAGTGTTATTTAGATAATGGGAAATAATTGTGCGAACATTGACCGTAATTATTTTCTACATACGAGTACCTATGTTCATATTATCTCCTAAACATTGGAGCCATGAACCCATGGAGCGCGAGACAACATCCGTTTGACAGCAAAATACATAAATAATTTGTGATTTTGTAAATAATAATCGATTTTGATACCAAATAAGTCCATTCTGCACCTGAGAGCCAAAAAGCGTTGTTTTTAAAAATTAAACGTATTTTTAGCCGCAATTTACTGTATTTCTCCGATGTTTTGATGCTTCAAAATGCCACAGATACAACAGTTATTCCAGCTTGATTTAAACTTATTATATATTTTATATAATCATCATATCTCATTTTTAAAAATGGAACTAGATATCACGTCACTTGGGTAACTTTTAATACGTAAGTAATACGAGAATTATATACTAAATTATGTCATATAAAATATAGTTCTGTTATTATCACTAATAATCGGTTAGTTTAAAGTGTAATTACCAATACTAATGCAAGAGAAGCGATTACTTTTATCTTTGTATCCACCTACTTATGATTTCTTTCATCTTATCTAAATACAATAAAGAAATGTTATTAGCTGTAAATGGATTAAATTTTGGCCTTTAGACACCTCTCGTTACATCCGCCTTAGACGGGCTTATAAAAGATGTTCTGAGAATCGCAGAATTGTTATTAAATTTTGTAACCTATAGCATCGATGCGTATAGTACGATTGACGGGAATAACTGGTATTTGTATTTGAAGTATTTTGTAACTGGTAAAAATAACAAATTAAATTATAGTTACTAGTCGTTAAACGTAATCACAATCTTAACTAACGGTTTGAAGACGTAACCGACACGACAATTTATTGTAAAGTGTTCTAGCCATTGTTCCAATCCTTTAATTTTCAAATAAATAACCACATAGAGAAATTCAACTGATAATAATTGAAATAAAATCTTATATTTTTTTCTTAGTTTTCTGCTTTTCCATTTTATTAAAGTGACTATATTGTTTTTGCTATGGGATATTAAAAAAAACTGTTTTATTTAAACTTTACGTACCTCAAATGCGGACGTATTATAATGTAGAAATATAAATATTTATTATTAATTCTAAACATCGAAAAATAATTCTAACCTATATTGTAGAAACTATTTTGATTGTTATTCTTGTAGAACTACGAGATGTTGTATTTTTAAAGATATTGTTAAAAAGTTTTGGCTTTTACGAGAGTTAATTTACTATAGCGGTCTTTTGAGATTTGACGGTAGCCGTATTTAAAAATTTAACTCGTCTTCGCGGTTCGCACACCACAAAAAATTCCGTTTTTACATTGTCAGCAATCCTTAAGTATCTACCACATTAAGCTGCTTTTCGGGTATTATCTTAAATGGCATTTTCAAATTTATCGCATAACAAGATATACTTACGGTAAGCGCATAATTGAGCTAATGAGCCATTGTAAGGTTTTCAGAAATATTTTTATTCAAAGAAGACTTGGGAGGGGTTTATATTTATATTTTACTGTAACCCCCGTTTCCAATACTCATTAATCGTGTCAAATTATCAGTACAATATTAAAACAGTTTTTCTTGCCTAACTTGTGTATTCTGTGGTAAATCTTGCTGTAATTTATCGTTAGATACACTATCTCAATTTTTATTGCGAAATAATATTATTAACATTATTATCAATGCGTTTCTGCATAACTTTATTTCTAGATTAATTGTGTTCATTTATAAAATAATGGATATCAAAATATAGGTATGTAAGTAATGTAGGTAAGTATCTAAATATAATATTTGTCCTGTTTATGCAAGTGCAGCTGTGGATGTGCATGTGAATTCTTATAGATAAAGAAGCATTAAAATAACGTAATAGTAAATAATTGTTTAAAAACATTCCTTAATCGTGCTGAGAAAACTAGCAGGTATTTTAATATTAATTTGTAAAAAAATTGAGTTCTTCATGATTATCATACCATATCTACTTTCAAGCCAAGCAATCGGGTGTAAATTGCAATTGATTCTTCTCCAAGTCGGGTCCGCGTCCAGTAGTTTTGACGTAAATAGCCGGAAGAGTTTTACAAATTTGGCTTTTGGAGTCCTTTCCTTTGTCAGGATATATTATTTATAAAAATCATCATCCTCATAATTCCATATCCGCTCCCTATGTGAAGCATAAGTATGGTTACCACAAACTGCCTCTAAGCCATGCGATCGACCACCAGTTTCTGTGAATGTGCATCCACCCAAGTGAGGTCCACGTCCCACACATCTGAAGCAAACTGCCGAGTACCCTAGGATTCAAGATTTAACAGTTGTGGGTGGATGGCGGGTTCTTAATCTCCCAATTCAGAGATGTTTGTATTTCCGCGTAATGGGAATTCGGTAATGATATAAGAGTCCGCGATAAGGGACTCCGAATTAATCCACAGCCATTGTTCCAAATCAATCGGTAATGATATAAGAGTCCGCGATAAGGGACTCCGGCCGCGGCCCTTCGCAAGTTCGCGTGGATTTCTTCGCGATCTCCTCGCGGAATGCAGGCTTCCGCGACCGGTTTCTGACGGCCGCGGAAGGGGGGCGCGGGGTGTCCCGTTAGGCGGCCCAAACGGCCCACATCCACGGGACAGAGACCGGCGGACCACACGGGGCAAAGCCGACCAACACGCGGATTATTTTGTACAAGCACGTTTTCACTAACGAATTATCTATAAAATATTTATTTTTAGCTTTGAAAAATTATTCATTCGTTAATTTATATTTATCCATTTATTCATAAATTAATCAATTACTTAATTTATTTGTTCATTCATCCAATCATCATATTCGTTCAATATTTTATTTCCCTTTAAACCAAATCATAATATATCCTTATCACCATTAACTTTGTAAATCATCGTAAACTTTTTTTTAAATAAAATAAAAAAATCACTTGGTTTTTTTATTCACTTTTTAATTGAGTTATTACTAACTAGTTTCGGTACAATAATATAATATATAAACAAAAAAAAATGGTCTACCCATGGGAGCCTGTACTAGTCCAATAATTGCTGAAATTTTTGTAAATAACTTGGAAACTAAATTGTTTAATTGTAATTCACCTTTGTTAAAATATGTTTTTTTTTGGAAACGCTATGTAGACGATATTATATGTGTATTTAATGGTAGTAAGCGCCAATTAAAACTATTAATTGATCTTCTTAACTCATTCCACCCTAAGATACAATTTACAGTGGAAATAGAAGATTCTCTTAATTTTTTAGACTTAAACCTTACACTAAATAATAATAAAATAGGATTTAAAGTTTTTCGTAAACCAACATATACTGATATAATAATTCACGATTCTTCTAACCACCCAACATCACATAAACATTCAGCTTTCCACTCCATGATCCATCGTCTAACAAATATTCCAATGTCTGAGGCAAATTTCCAATTAGAACTTCAAACTATTAAAACAATCGCCTTAAACAATGGATATAATACCAACATTATAGATAATATATTAAATAAAAAACTCAAACTTAATTTTCAAAACAAATATTTGTATTCAAATCATATTAACGCATCTAATGATAATATAAGATGGAGATGATTTTTGTATATTGATAAGAACTTAACTAATAGCATTTTTAAAAAAAACTAACTTATTAAATATAACCTGCATTACTTATATACTAATAATAATTTAGAGAACATGTTAAAAAATACAAAAGACAAAGTGAATAAATTAGTTAAAGCCGGCATATATAAACTAAAATGCCATGATTGCAACGCTTTTTATATTGGGAAAACATCTAGAAGCATAAATATTAGAATAAAAGAACATTTACGAAGCCTGAATAATAATAATTTCTCAGAATTTGCAGAACACATTTGACAAATAATCACTCCTTCAATTTTGAAGATGGAGTGGAGGTCTTACATATTAATAAAAAGGGGTTTATATTAAATAACTTAGAAATTCTAGAAATCAAGAAATCTGTAAAGGAAAAGCAGAATATAATTAATAATCAAATAAATCTAAGCAACAGTCCCATTTTTAAACGTATTTCTCCTCTGCAAGAATCCCCCCCCTCAAACTCTCTACCCCTATCCATAGCCCACCCCCTCCCTAATCCATAGTTCCCCACCCCCACTAATTAGATGCAACTTTGTATTTTAATGTTAGATTTGTATTAGCTCTGATGATGGTACGGTGGTACCGAAACTAGTTAGTAATAACTCAATTAAAAAGTGAATCATAATATATCCACTTATACACCTCTACAAAATTATCATAATTCTACAACAGGTATTGCAAATTTATTTTATTAACTGTCAAAATATATTGAATGATTTTGATTGAAAATATACTATACCTGTATCTTTTTCCTATATTTAGAGCAAAGATCTGTTTACACGGTTACATAATCGTACTTGAAAACTTGATCTAGCAACATGTTGTGTAAGTTGTGATTTGTGATCAATCCAACATCAACAGAATAAAAGAGGAAAGACAGGTAGACCTCACGGGGTCTAACCAGCAAGCAAATCTTCTTGCGGTTGACAATTTACAATATAAATGAAATCATGAGAAGTTCACAAATATAATATAAGATTAATTTGGTAGAAAAATGCATGGTCCATGTGTTTTCAGTATAAATAATTGTCCACTGAAGATTGCTCAATACGCCAACATATGACTTATGTAAACGTAACATTACGCTAATTTGTTATGTGTAACAATGTTACCAGATGTGATTGATACCTCTTGTAAGTATAGGTTTGCCTTCTAGGGTAGGAATAAAAAAATCTTTGGATACTTGTTTTATTTGGTTTATTTTTACACCAGTGTATTGCCGTTGTATTGTTCATAAATCAAATAAATGTAATTTACTCACCTAATTAAACAAATATTTATCTTGGCAAACAATGCCTCTATAGTACAATGACTGCATAGTAAAAGTCCAATTAATTATTAAGTCGGTTTGTTAAAAACGATTAAGTAGGTAATTGTGTAAAAAATTTCCAAACTAAAAGTGTTTTAAAAATATAGATACTTACCTGAAAGTAGGCTTGATACTGTTTCTATCGCTTTTTTAAATACTTAAATACGTTGCGAGAAGAAAATATGAAAAATGTTTAAAAATTTTAAATGGTAAATTAGAATTCATGATATTATTTTGTATTATTGTAAGTATGATATTCTTCCAAAATTCCGTTTAGCAGGAAAACAAAATAATTGGTTTTATAAAGGGTTAAAAGAATATGAACAATTGCCATATGAAATTAAATGTTCGAAGAGCTTAAATTAAGTTTTTAAAAAATGTGTAAATTGTATGTTATTAATAAATCTAGTACAAAAGTCTGGTACAAAACCATTATAAGTAGAAATATTCTACATGTAAAGGTAGAATCATTCTTACTATAACAATAACATAATCTACGTAATTTTTTATTTTATATATTATAATTATTTCCCTTCTTCTTCTTCCGGTATAAAGATACCAATATCTTGTATTCTTTTTTTTTAACTATCTTGTTTACATTATCTGTTATTTTTCCATTTTTACATGACTTTATTTTTCTCTTTTGCCACGTGCACACTGTTTGACTTTCACAGTATACCCACAAACAGGGTATGCCTTGGTGGGATTTTTCTTTATTTTTTTTAACGTATTTGTGTTTTATTGTATTACTTTGTAAACAAAAAACTTTCTTTTGAAAATAAATTTAATAAAATAAAAATAAAAAAACATATCACTATCATTTACCAATCTCTTGAAGATAATAATATATTATCATTTGAACATGTATTTGGAGGTGCCGCTTACATGCAAATCTCAAGCAACAATGATCTACAAATGCGTGTTAATTGTTTGAAACGGTTAGATATTTGTTCTGTACATGTATCATAAGATGCGTGGGAAAACAAAGTAATGAAGTTGAGAAAACAATAAAAATGTTACAGGTTCTCTCTGATGTTTATTAATTCAAAGAAATGTTCAGAGCTCTTAGAATCATAAACAAACCCTAGTGAACCTAAAGAATATAAAAATAACGCTAAATAATGTAACTGTTAAGCGCAAAGTATAATATTGTAAATTAATCGCATACCTATACAGTAAATACATTGTAATACCATACTCGCACAACAGCCCAGAGGATGGACACAGCAATGTGCTCTTAAACGTCAGCAACACTACACAGGTAAACATTCTGTATCCTAAAGGCCGAGAAAATCTACGGTATTTTATTATTATTTGTAAATTATTTTCTGTGAGTGAAATGGTAACGATTGATTGATAGGCTAGATGATTTTTAAACAGAAATTTTATTTCTAAAATGTACAGTTTTAATTGAGCTGATACATGACCATTCAGTTCTCATTATATAACAGAATAGTCGGTAGACATAACCGCAGACACGGCATGTCGGTTGTTTGGTCAACTTAAATTGATCACGTTTTACTTTGGTCGAGAATTTATTCAGCATAAATATTTATACTCATTCGCGACATGCGTTGCGAGTTCCAAGTACGAGTACTTAACAAACCCTGATTAAATTATCTCTCGTGCATTAACATTAACAGAACGCAGTAGACAGTAGTTTATTACATCTTCGGATGAATAAAGTTAAACCGGGCCACCTACCTTCGCCTGACTGGTGTATAGACATCTTCTGTCAGCCTGTCTACTGTAAGTCAACAGAACACGTTCGTTATTACATAAAAATTAACATAATTATATATGCACCGACATGTGTTCTACATTTTGATGTCAAACCCAAACCAATGTCGTCTATTTTACGTGTCTTAGGCAATGAACGAAGCACGAACGTGTGATACCGACTCTACCAATACCGGTTTCTGTATGATATTGTTCGAGTGAATCGGGCGCAAAAATAAATGTTTCTAATGCGATTGAAATCTCCTAACTCCCATCTACCTAGCTCATCTCTAGTACGGGCATCGATCGTCCACCAGTTTACAAGAGCGAGGTAGGAACTTTCACATGTATATTCTGGTTTTACACCGGCTGTACTCCGACATCACTCCATTCAGGACCCGAATGGAAATGATTGCCACGCTTCTTCGGATTGCCAAGGAATTTATAGAAATCGCCATCCAGAGAGAAAATATACCCGACATTTAAATCTCGGAGATAATATTAATTCCCAGTCTCGTAAATACAACGTTACTTTCGTATCGAACATGGATTTCTTGACAGTTATTGTCAACGCAGTTTTGCGACGCACAATCCTATGGACATTTGTAATGGAACTTTCATTCCCATTGAAAATTGTCATGTTTGTTATTTAGTATGTTATCAACAATCTGAGACTAATGAAAATGCTCTTGGATTCTGCGAAGGTACAATTTAGTATCTTGAGTCATTATTAATTATTGCAATGTGTTTCTGCTTGACCACTAATGTACTCGTATTTTATTTATATTGCTTTTTTTTATGGTCGGCGTGTGCAAAAATAAATAATAGTGTGGTCTTCGGAATACTGTTATCCTGCTGGCCTATTTAATTAAAAAGATATACACCTCTTCATGTAAACCTGAAAGGCTGAAAATCCCTTGTGACACGCGATGGTACTCAAATAACTGTACGCAGCTGTACATACCCACACATGCACACACTGTGTACTTATTAGTACCCATATGTGGATAAAACGTTAAGGATTCAATGATTAATGTTTAAAGATTAGAGATTAATGTTCATAGTCATCTAAATGTTTGATTTTCTGCTTTAATAAATATGAGAATGTCCTTAAATTACTGTGCCAAACAGCCAATACTTTGAATAAATTAAGTGTATTATAACGATTTCAACAAAAAAATTCATTTCGTAATAAACTCTTGAGGAATATTTTTTTAGGACAGTAGCATTCAATGTAACATAATGCTTATCCACTTACATTATTTTGGCGTAAGTTGTGTATCAGGTTTTCATTTTTACTACAGGTTTTTTTAAAATCCAACAATAAGAATCAGTACGATATGTCAGACATTTTCAACTTTCGATTTTTAAAGTATTTTCACAAAATCATAAATGGGAAAAATTTCTCTCGGTTGTTGCGTGTTTTCAACATTCACTTCGGAATATAATTTTAGTATGACCTCACATTAGTTGGTGAAGGTTAATGGTCAATGCTGATGGTGAGTCGTTTGTTTACTGACGATTTGTCTTTAACTGATTAATAACAAGATTGGTTTTTACTTTAATTTTAGCTGACCATCTTACACCTAAAAAAATATGATAAATTAATCCGCTTTTTATATTACTTTCTTTATCGTTAAAATCATTGTAATAAAACTCTTCCTCATTCTCATATGCAAATAAAATTTTGATAACTCATGTTTATTTTTGAATAAAGTAGGTAGATATTATTAAAGAATATATTTATTTACTTTATTTAAATTTAATATAATAATATCATAATGTTGCTGATATTTGAATTCTTAAATTTGAAGTGATATTAAAACCTATGAAAGGTTATAATATCATATTACTATTAAATATTAAAAGCAGATGATTAAAATATTAATTGCGAAGAATTTAAAAATAAAGTGGTACGTAGGTATCTTACTGAATTTATGGAGCGCTCACTGTTAAAAAGTGACTTTCGAGGGTGAAAAAAATGTTGTTTTGCCCTATACTTATAATATTGGCATGTTAGCGACGCGGCGTTCACAAAATGTGGCCGCGAAATAGGGTTTTTTTAAAATAGAAAATTAAGATTTAAAAAATTAAAACTAGCTCGTTATTTCACTAGAATTTTATGTGCCCCTTAATATTTTTTAATTTTAATTTTACTCTCACCTTGGTTGTCCTAAAAAAACACAAAAAGCCAAAAAGGAGGGCTTTCAGTTTTATAGAATTCATGTACATTTATATATACATATTAGACTATTATACCTATATTTGAAAATCGGTCTAAGGGGAATTAGTTTAAAGCATAATATGTGAAAACAATTTAAGCTTTGTGGCTATCAATAAATTCGGAAATATCATTTTGAAAATATTTGAATTTTCCAACTCTTTAAATCAAATCTAGCTCTTCTGATAAAATTATTTAAACAAGTTGAATATAAATTTCATTTGCGTATCCCTAATTATTTAGACTCATTAAAGTTTCATAACCTTGAATCCCTTGCACTTAATATCAATGATCAGAGTTTGCTTTTTAAAATTGTAATAACAAATTTGACTCACCAGAATTAATTAATCTACTATCTTTCCGTGTCCCTTCCAGACCAACTAGACTGCCTAAACTTTTTCATATACCTAAAGCCGAAATCACCGAAAAAAATCTACGATTTCTCGAATTTGTAAGGCGTTTAAAGATAAATTTAATAGCTTAGATATGTTTAACACCCCATATATAACAAATATATGAAGGAACTCAAAAACTTGCAGACTTGGGATAACAAATATTTATTTACATTATAAGTAGATTCTTATAACCGTTTAAAAATACTTGCGGATGCATTTAATTGGATGGCAGGCATATTATTCTTAATGATTAGTTTTAATTATATTATGTTTTACCTGTACATCTGTTTGTATTCCTAATAAAATTAAAATAAAAATAAAATAAATAAATTAAAATAGGGAAACAAATATTTGAATTTGCTAAGAATAAGTTGTGAATCACTCTCAAAACGTGTTAATAAATACCCTACAGTATTTATACACACAAATGCATATCTAATAACAGTTACTAAGCATATTGAATTACTTTATGCAGTTTGTAGAGGAAATTCGCTTTCAAGCTCACGCTGATGCACTTAAACAAGACTTGTAAGTGATCTTTAGCTTTGAACACTTTCCACGCGATGCAAGCTGGACCGGATATTTATTTTTAACTGCATGGATACACATTTTCTCTTGCACTTTCAGCGGACGCATAGTTTACGCAGCCGACAATGGGTCATTGTACACTGCAGCCTAGTGCGGATTAGGGATGCAAGTATCGCAACAAAAATATCGATTTCTCAAACAAAGATTGTTTAGTTAAAATAACTGCTGATACTTTTCTTTATCCACACCTCATGGGGTATAGGGTAGGTACTTCATTGGTACAAGTGCAGTGATTTTTTTTACATGTGGGCAAGATGGCCAGTCTTACGCTTAAATGGCAGTCCAAGACGTCACATATCCGTAAAAAATAATGATGTATCAGGGCAAAACGTCGATAAGATGTTGAGCAAAAAAATAGTATGTCGATAATAAATTTATCAGACAAACCTTTAATATTTTGTCGAAACTATTATATCTTACAGACCAGATTTACGGTTTGATCTGGCCACAAAAAGCGTCTTATCATACTTCCTACCCTCTTTATTAACCCCTTGGTATTTCGACATAAAAACGTATGTATTTTTAAATATTAGTTTATATATTTATTTTTACATATATATATATATATAGACGTATAATTTACATATTTTTTATAACATAAAATACTTCACTGGGCAAGTCCTGTGCTGATATATTCATTTGCAATACTTTTTTTTCGTAGGTAGTAAATATTTACACTAGTATTTATAGTAAGTGTCTATTTTGGTCTACCATCTCAAGACAGTTTTCTGGGCCCATCCCATAAAGCCAATAAAATTTACTCATATCTCTCTCTAATTTATCTTTAGGTGGGATACAATTAAAAATTCTGGTAGCCAGATATATGTGACTTCTTTGACCAAATGCAGTTTTCATTTTAGATGTCACATATAACTGACTCCTTTTATATATTGTGTTGTAGATAGTATTTTTTATGTATCCGCCATTTACATGTGCATGAGCGAGTAGTGCCTTAGCATAATATAGTTGCTATATTGATATTAATAATCCCAAGAAACCTCTATTATGAAATCGACATTTCAAAAACATGAATATGTGTATATCGTATGCATCCCTAGTAATGCGGATGTGTGCATTTTGGGATGACTGATCTTACCCGTTTACAGTTGAGTCTGGAATCGAGATGCATACTGAATCACAATTCACTTTTTCGCTGAGATAAATCTTCGTTGAGTGTTATTTCCAAGAATCGGTGATTTGACGTGTTTACTTCAGTCGTAAAACATGTTTGTATATTGATGGTTAGTAGGAAAATATTATCAATATGCCAGTAACGAAGGGGAACAATATAATTAACTCGGGCTTGAGAAAAACAACTTTTGATTATTCTGTTCTCACCGGAAATCGAACCCGAAACCTCTGTATCTTATGTCCAGCGTCTTACCCATTACGCTACGGAGGCCGCTAATAATTAATTTCTTGGCATAATTAACTTACCTACGTATATTATTATTATGTACTTAATAATATGATTGACCAACTAAGTTAATTCTTGTAAAATAATTAAAAGATTCAAAATGAAATTGAAGTTGGTTAAGTCAAATTCGGTATGTAGGAATAATATCGCACCATGAATACTGTACTGCACTAAGTCTTAATTGGTCGAAAATGAACTGAGAATACCACTATTTAGCTCACATCGACCGCCACAGTTTTGTCCAAAAACATGTTTTTATATCTTTCTGTGGCAAGATATCAAATTTTTAAATTCCAATTAGGTACAATGAATTAAGATCAATATTCCAAGGCCATATATATAACATAGCACCAATTACGTGCACAGCACAATGTATAAAATAAATTTCTGAGGACATCAAAAGTGAGAAAACAAGTATTTAAAATGTTTATGTTGTATTGTGGTCCGAGTGTGGAGGTGGTTTATAAAAAACTCTTTCGCATGGAAAAAAAACTATTTCTTTAGCAGAAAGATAAAATACATAATACTATGTATGTACATATGCAAGTCGTGTATTATAGCAAGTAAATTCAAGTTTTTTTTCACCACTATAAGAATTTATGTTCGATGTCTATCTAAATCGAAAATTGGACCGTATTTTATATGACCCAAAATCTTAACTGATATTATAACGGAATACGTGATATATTTATACTAAATTGCGTCATTGTACTGTTAATAACGTAAAATCTCACACGTAAAGCCGTACATAACAATTATTATATATTTCTTTTTGGATTATCTTTATTATCTTTAATTCAAGGTTGTGGGTTGGTGAGAACAATATTTTAAGCAAGTGCAGTTTTATATCCGTTAACAAAGCAAATCAGAAAACAATTAATTAATTATGTGCGTAGATTATCACGGTCGTTGTTGATTTTTTTGCTTTGTTTTTTGGGATTACCTGTGTTATGTTTTTTATCTTCTTCAACGTTTTTTTTTTTCTCAGTATTATACGCAAACACCAAAATACCTTCTGCCGACTGCGACAGGTACAAATTCCAAGTACATAAACACACCACATTTGACAGTACACATACTTCATCCTGAAGATGGTGCTTGCAACGGTGGCCGAAACGTCGGAGAAGACAAAAAAGCAAATTAAATTAATTATTGTGCATTTTTCTATCGATTTTATTATTGTTCGCCACTCAAAGATTTTTAAACAGTTTAATCATTACATTTTATTTTATTTTATTTATTTATTTTAATTACGCCAAAAGGCTTTTACATTGCATAATTCATATATTGTATATATAAAAGAAAAATAATAAAACATAGGTAGCAACACATTCTGGTATACCATATTCAATATTTATTTATTATTTTGTGCTAATGTCACGAAAAACCTTGCAGAATCAGATATTGCTTAAATTTTTACTGTAAGTATAGTTTTTTTCATCACAATCACGTTAATTTTTCTACATTTATTTTAGACATGTATAAAAATTTTTTATTGAATTTTACCCTTATTATCGATGCCGAACAATTCACCAGGAACCCTATGCTGAACTGAAAGTCGTCTGCGACACTTCGAAATGGCGATGATCTATGGTGCAAAATCACACGTCATCTCGAAGCGTCGCATACGACTTTCAGTCCAGCATTAAGGGACCCAGCGGTGCGATTCTCTAAGGTTTTAGACACTTCTGCGCATACGAATTCAGTACAAAATCGTATGCGCAGTAGTTTAAAAACACTAACAGAATCGAAGCGCTGGTATAGATGTAAAAACGATGTTTCTAATCGAATTAATTCGACTTTTTTTAAAATTATAAAACGACTTGAAACATGACATCACCCGGGCCGTACCCGCACAAAATTATTTTGAATGGTGGAAAACTTTAAAAAACCTTTATTATTCTATCATTTCTATTAAAACATAGATAAATAAGACATTCGAATTAAGAAATGCAGAGTAACAATAAGTAATAACGACCATAAACACGACTTAAAATGACATTTTCATGTCGTTTATCTAACATTTCACACCGTGAACACTAGACTGAACTAACTCAAAAAAGTCGACTTTTTGGAAATCTTTGTTTCAGTACTGTTTCATTGGAATGGATTTTTAAAATATTCAATATTTCGACTTAGGAAAAAGCTAGAAACGTGTTTCTTGGAGAAAAATGATGCAGTTGTAGCGTTGTATTCTCAGTTAATTTTCGACGAATTAAGACTTAGTGCAGTATAATATTCATGGTACGATTTGTACATCCTTGTATTTGTATATTTGTCTAGTATCTATTACACACTTGTAGTACGTATCATGTTTACTCAGCCACAACCATCCCTGTTAGTATTTGTGCATTCTTACGATATATACGGAAGACCGAATCCATTCTTAACAAATGTGTCTACATTGTAACAATCAATGAATATTCATTACCAAGCCATTCACATGAAGATTAACTGGTACATGTGTGGTTACATTATTAACTAAAAGTTGGCCCAGTTTGTTCAGTAGCGGTTAATCCTTAAACTCGGTTTACGGTGCAGATTTCCAATAAGTCATCTATTAGTCAAGGTTTATCATACTTACACAAAAATGAGGCTAAGCTGGTTATTTATTATGAATCGTGAAGGTATTGGTTTTAGTGGTTTATATGTGTGAGAAACGAATAGGTATAAAATATCATGTAAATTTGACACCGTAAATTGCATAGTCATAGTTTAAAAAAATATTCCGACAAGAAAGTAAATTGTTATTCTTATAATGTTAGTTGTCAGTTAATTGTTATTCATGCTTCCTACATACGAAATTACTAATTCAATATTACATACAATTTTTGATTCAATGCATACAAACATCGAGACCACTTTTAATAGAGACGTTCATCAGCACAACACCCGTTCACGCAACAAAATACATTTAGAACCTGCAAATACAACCAAATTCGGTACAAGATCTCTAAAATACATAGCATTTTCCGAATTTAATTTGTTACCTGACATGTTTAAGATCCCTGTATCTAACTATCAAAACAGGACCTCTGATTTGAAGAAAAATATTTTAATAAGTATTTTGAATGATACCTTTTCTACTTGCATCGATATAATATATGGTTTTGCTGTTACTGTAATAATTCACTTTATTGTTTCTTTAGGTTTTATGTTTTCATTGGATTGGTTCTGTTTTTTGTATATATTGTGTTTATTTTGTGATCTAAGCGATGTCAGTGCGTATTAGAATAAATGAAATAATATGTGTTTTTTATTTGTCCCTAAATGAGTTTATTGTAAAAAACTCCTAGGGAGCATTGGATTGAAAAAAAGAAAATTCTTTATTTTTTAAATAAAAAGTTATTTTTATAAATAAAATTTCAAAAATATATATATTTATATTACTATTGATTTACTGAAATACATAAATAAAATAATTTATGGTTTGTTTATGAGTAATTAATTATTTATTTTTCATCCAAATTGTGCGACACCTATTTATTATCCATTTAAATGTGTAGGTTCTTTGTAAACTAACAATGAGATAATATACATTAGTTTGCGTGTAATTCCGCGTGATATTCTAATTCAGTTGATGTTTTGGTTCGTTAGCCTTTATTCAATTTGGTTTTAATTCAGTCGATTGTTCAAAATACCCATGACACGGTGACAAAAATATTTACACATTTCATATAAACGCCTGTCTCAGATTCGGTCATGCAGATATTTTAATGTTTTATTTTATTTTAAAAAAAAGTGTTGAATACAAAAAGTAAATAATGTACCTACCAACCAACAACGGTTTGGTATGAATTAATCTCAAAAAGATGAAGGTAGATCTCCCAGAAACGCGAATCAAGCCTTTTAAGAAAAAAAGTGTTGATATACTTTAATTTTTAGAGAAACGGCATTATGGTTAGTTAATTGTATAATTATAATTATATAACATTAAGTCCCTACTTGTTTTTTTAAAAATAATTATTAATTAACGAGATTTTGAATGTGTACAAATACTTGTAGACAAATTACTGGATTATACCCATGCTGGGCTAATATAAAATATTATTAACATCTCAACAGAGACAGAGAAACTCTGGAAACGAATGTGGATTATCGAGGCGTTTACAGGGATTATGACCTGTCATTGGCTGGGTCAAGTGGCCACTTGATGTATTACAACATTCCCCATTCCGCCCATCATCTGATAACCGATATGTATGGTTATGACAAGGTCATAAGCCCTGTTAACGCATAATCCACATTCGTTTCCAGAGTTTCTCTGTCTATGTTGGGATATCAATAATATTTGAATAATCAATTTTTTGTCGATATTATTTTTACTTTATTCATCTACGAATGAAGCGATTATTTAAAATGCTTAACATTTTTACGTTTTTATTTTTTTAAAATCAAGAGAAAGATTGAAAAAATCATCACAATTGCCATGTGCAATATGTGCATTCATCAATATTTATTTTTCAAGTGATTTGATGAATGCACATAGCAATTGTGTGTTTTTTTTAATCGTTTTCAGTGTCTTTAAAGGTAGTCGCTAAGAGAGTATAATTATGATAAATCTACACACAGTTATTTGATAAAAATAATTACAATTTTATATAGTTAAAACAATCAAGCACTTAATCAAACTAACAATATTATTAACGGCAATAAAGAAGCGTTACGCTGTCAAATTGTAAAGAAAGTCTAGAACTAGGGTCTAATAAATAACTAGCATTATAATCAGGGGCTGGGGCAGGAGGCATGAGATCCGGTGACCTCGACTCTTAAGGAAGAGAGTTCTACGATTATTGGATGGTAATCATTAAACTAATCGTAGGAGAGTGGCGATTTCTACCAGACAAGTTGTTCGACATTCCCGCCATTAGGTTACTATTACCATTACTAGTTACCGGCCGTTATACATAACTACGCGTAGTTAGTTTAGGTTAATGCAACAATCATCTCACTATGATATACACAAAATTCTGAAGAAAATGTAGATTAATTACCATTATTAGTGCTGTTAAGTATAGAAACGGTCGCTTAAGCGTAGATACACGAATGTTAACTATTTTACCACCATAGTCTTTTGTCTTTGCGTATATAATATTTTAAAAATAAAGAAATATTATTGATCTCAACATAAAAATGCGTACTTTGATATTAAAAAAATCATTATGAGTTTCCACAAATAATTCTATTGTATGCAAATAAATCATATTTATATTTATTATTTCACAAAAAGTGTCACTCATTTAGATATTTATTTATTTGTTATGTAATTTAAATTGGGTTGTTTCTAGTGATTAGAGTCGCGGACTCGAATCTCTATTTATTTATTTATTTCTGGATCATTTATATTGATTCTATTTTTGCGAAAAAACGCCTCAAGAGCGCTGTTTAAATCCCACTTTAGCACAACTTTTTTGCTTTCTGGCAAAGTTGTTTCCGACTATTTAAACGCAGACCTGAAATTGAAAAGTTTGAGTATATCATTGAACTAAATGCTTATTTAAAAAAAAAACTATGATAATAATGCTACATTTCATTATCTCAAGGTGTCCTCATTATTTTTCTAATGAATGATTTGTCTTTTAATGATAAATATTTTGTAATCAAATGATCAAATAAGCAAAATAATACTGTGATGTTTGTGCTATCAAATAATTGAAATATATTCAAAATTTCAGTTAAACTGTCTTCAAAATTAAACAGGCAGTGAAAGGGTTAAATCGCCTGGGTGCATTTGAAGAAATGCATGAAAGCTAATTATGCATTTAACTTCATATTCAAATGTCAAAAGCTATATTACAATTACATCTCAAATTATTCAATTAGATACCAGATATGATAAAATACTTTTAAACCTATTTATTGCTCGTGTTAAATGCTGGTTTTATAGTTTAATACAGGCCGAGAAAGACATTGCATGACCAAGTACGACAAGTACTTGAAAGTGGACACGTGAAAAGTCGGAATAATCGGCGTATGTGCCGATGAGAAGATGTATGAATGTAAAGGAAGCAAAGAAAGTATGTCAGGACAGAGTGGTATGGCGTTATACGTTCTATCCTCTCTGCCTACCCCTACGGGGAAATGCCGTCACGGTTAGTAAGTTAGTTAGTTAATAGTAAAAAATGCGTCAGTTATATTTTGTTTTAGAAGTAGGTACCACTATAAAAAAACCTGTAAAATGGGTTATGATTCAATTTGGATGCAAATGACCAACTATTTCCTTTTCTGTTATGTTACAGAAGTTTAAAAAATACATTTTTGATTTATAATACGACGCCGATGCACATCAAATATGGACCAAGTGATTTTGAGCGCATTCTGATCTCGATTATCTAATCGATAATTACTACATATTGTAGGTAATATAAAACTATAATTTATAAAGACACTCTATTTTCCTACATAAATCAAAGTATTTTTTTCTCTTTGGTATCTTTGAAGAAGCAGTTTTTTAATCTCAAAATGCGCTCAAAGTCACCATGGCTCATATTTTGTGTGCAATGATAAGCCTTTTTTATATTCTCTAAAAGGAAAGTGAATTCATGTGGTCGGCAATGAACGTATTCATCATCTTTCGTGTATAATATCAAGGCAAGTTACCTGTGTAACGACCAGAGTTTACCTTGTAAAGAAAAATTGCAAATTATGAACACGAAATTACATATTTGTAAAAAAAAGCACCATTCAATAATTACATAAACCTTGTTACCTTGGCCCATGATGATATGTTTAGTTTTTACTTCTTTAAAATAAAATTATGAATCTATTAAATGGGTTTTGAATATTATAATAATTGCTAAGTAAAAGTTAGTATGTAAGAAAGTGCAGAGCACACAAACTTTATATAACCTTTATATTAGGTACGTAATTCGGCTATTTTCTTTTTTTTTAAAATTATTTTATTTTATTTGTTTTTTTAATGGATTTTTATCTTTTATTTTATTCAATATAAATCATTAAAATGATTTTTTTAGTATCATGATAATTAAGTAAATCTTCTATTTCTTAAAATTACAGTTTAAAATAATGTACTTAAAAGCATTGATATAATATTACATTTCTTATTTTTCCTATAGTTTCTTTGTCATTCATTTAACATAATATAATAATCTACAAAAAATTAAATACGTTACTGGTTAAGTATTAATAAAGATATTTTTAATACTTTATAATATATTCAAATAATATACAAGAAATCTATAGATATTATGTTTGATTTCAAGGAAAATTGTCTGCTACTGACATCTAGCGTCAAAGTTGAAAATCTTTTCAAAGCTCCTTCAAAGTTTTATTTCCTTCGCTTTTATGACTTCCTCTTGCTATCCTGATAACGCTTTTACAGTCATTTATCGTAATTAAATAAATATAAATTAAAAGCGATAAAACATTTTTTGTTTGCGATAAATACGACATGAAAAATAAAATTATATTACATTTTCCGATAGATTTTCCTAACAGTATAATTTGTACGTTTTATAACTAAATAAATATTCACAAAATATTTTACGTGTTCATATGGTTTAAAAGAAAATGAACAGTTATGAGCTATGAGTTATCTTTGAATAAATTAATATTAATTAAATATGTAAACTTTTTCTCTTGTGTGAATTAATTATGGTAGGTACAGTTAAGTTTCTTAGCATATCATTTTAACTTTCCTAAAATATGAAGATACAGAGGTGCAACAAGCATTAAGCATGCATAATTTATAATTTTGAAATTTATTTAATTTTTTAATTGGAAAGTAGGTAATATACCTTTCCTACTCAAGAACACAGGCACCAAAAATTTGTATCCTATTCAATTCAAATAATTTTAACGTAAAAAAGAAGAATTTAAAAACATTGATTTTTCATAATTTAAACATTCTCCCCGAAGAAATGAAATCTCGCATAAAACTAGGTATTACAAAAAAGTCGGCCTTTATTTTGATGGTCTCAAATGTAATCCTTATACTTACCTAATATTATACCTATAGTGCATACAATAATGCAGTATGCACCTGCACCTGATGTGCTCTACATAACCGGTCCATTAGGAGAAAGTTATTTAGAGATTAATTTGAAATGCCTTATCAAACCTCTTGTCTCAGTCGATCATCATTTTATCATGTAACTATACACCTTTGTGTATTATTTTTATCCATTGAACAGTTTACTGATAAACTCAAATAAAACTTGTGATAAATTATTATTGCTAAATAAAATAACTTATCTCATTAAACCATATAAAGACAAGCTTGCAAGGTTGTGAAAAATTATGTATGTAAGGCAATGTGTATTTAGTTGAAATGTCTTCTATACACTCAGCCTTCTGTGGAAACTAAACTGTTATATGAAATTTATGTTAGAAGCACTCACTTTGTAGTTATTCATTATAAACTAATTAAATAAAAAACTTAGTTTTTTAAAAAGTCCGCCAATAAAAAAGTAGTTAAAAACGAAGTTTTTTTATTTAAATAGTTTAAAATGTTATAGTTAATTTGATTGTGACTGATAATATTGAACCGAATTTAAGAAAATACACAAAATATTTTATTTATAAAAACTTCTTGTATTATTTATACAAGTTTAGTAATCCGAGTATTCAGAAAGTAAAGCATGAAATTTGAAAAGTTGAATATTCGTTTTTATACATGGAGTAACAAAACTCGTAGTACAACCCGAAAAATTTTGAATCTACATCATATTATTTGGAATCGAATGCGTAATGTGACTTTTTAACCAAAGCTTGAAAAAAACATATTTCTTCTCATAAAAGCTTTCATTAGATTAAAATGCATTTTTTTACAATTTCGTTTCCTTCATGGATAGTATTAATTTGACTAAATTAATGATATTTGATAACAATTTGCAAAAAATTATCGAAAAAAAAATAATTTCCCAATAATTATGGGTCAATTTTTTTTTCTATAAAATCGACTCCAAATATGACGTAGATTCACTGGTTTCCCGCTTGTACATCGAGTTTTGTTACACCATGTATATTCTTCCCTTCCTTATTTAAATGAAATATTTTCTTCCCTTCCAAAACGGAGGATAAAGAACGAAGAAATGAATGAAGTTATTTTGTCAAACTTTGTGCTTTAGGTCCAGTATTCACAAAAAATTTCCGCCAAAAACCTTTTATGATACAGTATTATATTTTATTATGATTCGTGTTTTTTACGCCCGGCACAAATTCTTTACAAGTTTTTTTATCAACTCACACCATAAACTTACGTATTGTTATGTATGTACCTATGTACTCAAGTACTCATGTATGTATGCATGAGTTCATCGCCATGATATTTCGCATTTTATGGTTATTGGTCTTATTTTTTATGTATTTTTTAGCTTGTTACGATATTGTAGTCTAATGCATTCCGGTCGTAATTATTATAGAACGAGTTTCTTTACTAGAAAAGATTGAACAAATAAATTATTGTCTTACGAGTTACGAGTATAATGCGAAGGTACTCGTAGCATACTGATCCCGAATAAACGACTCGAGCTGCCATCTGCCATTATCTCGGGTAAATAATAATGTGTTTACGTTATTTGTTTCAGATGCTGAAATGTAGTTCTGCAATCAGATATCTCGGTCTGGAGCCAATAGCCTTGAACTCGCGAAATGGATTCCCATAAAGGCAGTGGCGAGGATTACGTAACAATAGTGTCGGTGGGAAATGCGGAAGGGGACCGCGCGGCACCACACGACTCCGGGGGGCGGGGGCAGGGGCAGGGCGAGGAGCCGTTCGTGACCGTTCTCTCTATCTGGCAGCGGCCCGCGGAGCAGGAGGTCACCATCTACCGCCTGCCGGGGGAGAAGCTCGGCTTCGGCCTCAAGTTCGAGGGCGGCACCAAGTCCTGCGAGTGCGTGCGCCGCCTGTTCATCCAGTCGTGCGCCCCCGAGAGCCCGGCCGGGCGCGCGCGCGCCGCGTGGGGCGCCCTGCAGCCCGGCGACGAGATCCTGCGGATAGACTGCCTGCCCGTCACCGACCTCACCCGCCTCGAGTGCGTGCGCCGCCTCAAGGACTCCAACGTCGCCGTCACCCTGCTAGTCCGCCACGACCACGACGATCTGGAGTGCGCTCTGGAAGCGGAAACTAACTTAGCGGAGGAAACACACTGCGAAACGTCTCGGGGAACTGAATCTTTACTATCAGAAAAACGCGACGACGATAAAACTTCGTTACCGCCACCTGTACCCCCGCGCAAACTTAACAGAAAAAATGCTAACGGTTCTAATGACAAAGTAAACCTTATTGATAGTAAGAAAATAGATTTTAACAAGGCTAGCGATACCGCCATTGAAAACAAGAAAGGAGTAGTTGGTAAACAGTCTCCGGGCAGGCCCCGGCGCGTCGCCCCCACTCCGGGTCACGACACCCCACCCCCCGAGGCGCAAGTTTATACCGACCTCTTCTGCCAAGAGAAGGAGCGCAGCACTCAAGTGGAGTCTGAATCTGACGATACCGGTAGTTCTATATCGACTGTGATAGATAGGCTCAGCGTATACTCGAGCTTTCCAGGATCAGTTGAAAATAGTATCCCTTCAACTCCTACCCTCGGGTACAAACAAATTAACCTCGATAACGTTTTTAATTGTTTGGATAGTGTCAGTCTTATATCTGATATTCCACCGAGCATTGTAGAAGAAAATAGAAAATCACTTTCAAAACCTACGAATGGCGTAACGCTATCGGAGAAAGGAATTAATGTTAATGACACGAATGTACCAAATAAGAACTCCCCAAAAAGTGAAGATACATCCGCTGTAGTCATGACTTCTATTAATGATTCTAAATATATTACGCGAGAAAAAACAACGGAGAAATCATTTACCCGAGAGTTTAGAAGTAGCGACGATAATAATAACTATTCTCAAAAAACCGAACAAATAACAAATCAAATAATTACTGTCAATTCAAGTTCTTCGTCTAAATCGTACGATGTTGTAGACTGTACAGTTAATGAGATAAATTCAAACGATAAAAAAATCACCATGGAAGCGCCCAAACCAAAGCCGAGAAATATAAATAAAAAGAACGTGGAAAATAGCTTTTTGAGTCGTCAATTTGACGAAAACCTATCGTTGACAAAACTTCATTGTATAGAATCGTGGTTGCAAGATTCGATTAGTTGCAAAAATTCGGCGGAAGAGCCTGCATACGAAGATAGCCAAGTCATGCGACCGGAAGCATTACCAAGGCTGATTGACTTTGTTCCGAAAACACATGTTAAGAATCACGATGCAGTGGACAATAAAGAAAAAACATCACCAGCTCCTAAACCTCAAGAAGTTCCTAAAGAAGATACAAATCACCTGCGATTGATAATAACACGAGACCGGTCCCGTATAAAGGTAAAACTGCATGAAAAACTGTGTGCTAGTGTCAGATTTAAGCTGACATGACAGTCAATGTTTTTTATGTAAACGTTTAAATAGACATTGGTTTATTGTATGCTTTTAAATACGTAAAAAAACAATAACATATATACATAATTAGCTAAATATACAATTTCCTGAGAGCAAACATACGATAATAACTTACAATCGCGTTTCAAAAATACACATATTTAGCGTGTCTTTTGACAGAAGTTTGACAGACTGCACAGTTTTCTGAACAAGAAACTGTGTAGTTTTTCTGAACAAGAAACTGTCTCATATAAAGTGGGCATTTTATTCACGCCTCGTATTATCTTTAAATATAAATATTGGTAGGTACTTGTCTAATAAATTACTGAAGACATTGCCATTTTTATTCCTAGAATAACGAATATGGTCGGTAAGTGGGATTATTATTTACTTTATTGCTATAGCCAAATTGACAAAAAAGTAAAACTACAATTTCATTATTAAAAAAATGACTCTCATTACTTTTCTTACATCATCGGCCTTTTTTTGGTATTAATAAAAATCATTATTCTTGTTTTTTATATGAATGTAGCGAACGTTCATAGAATACATTTTCGACGGGCTCCTTTCAATAGTTTTCATGATTAACATCTTAATCAGTTTAAAACATCGCATTGTTCAATAATCAGGATAAAAATTTATTTGTATTTAAGACAATAATAAAATGCTCTATATCTATGTACTAACTATTTTTGTCATAAAATGCTTTAATGAGCCCAATCAAATAAAAATGCTTTAATTTGAATTATCTTTTATTTTAGTGAGGAATCCTCCAGACATCCTCCCGCAGGAGACTCGGGAAGTGACCAAGGAACTCTGGTTTCTATTGAAATGCCGAAAGGACCCGAAATCAGGACTTCCGAAATCGAAGAAGTGGACCACAAAAAGGACCTTGTCTTCCACAAAAGAGAAGGTATTTTTTTAAAAATTTATTTGAAAAATGGTTGAATCAATATTTTATAGGAATAACGAGCTTGAGACGGATTTTACTATAAACGTTATTTCTTTTAACGAAATTTGGACAAACTAGTAAGTAAAGACAATTTATTGTTTTTAAGTGTTTTGGATTGCACGCTGCTATTTCCACCGTTCGGCAGCGATTTAAATCAACAAACTATTAGGAATGACAGGGTATTTAAAATGTTGAATTAATTTTATTTTTGTGGTGTTTTTTAATGTTAAAATTAAAAAACTGTGTTGCTTAGTGTGATTTAATCAAGTTATCACGTGAGATTTTTTTTTTTGCAATTCCAAGTTCGTGGCGGTGATGATGCGGGTTGAAATTTATTGTTGACCTAGAAATTCCATACCAAATAAGCTTGAGAATTTCGTCTGATAAAGATGGATTCATTGCTTAATCTTAAAGATTAAGTTGTATTCTCCTTATTCTTTTCCTACCAGCATAAATGTGTGCAACGAGATTGCAAACCAGTTTCTACCGTATTTCGGTAAAATATACATCTAATAAATATGATGAATGATCAGTTTTGGTAATGTGGGAACCGTATCAAATCAATTTTAATATTAAAATAGATGTTTTAAAACAGCTGTCGGTTTTTTAAACAAAAAAGGAATGTTATATTTTTCTTGCTGTTGAAATCCATAGATCAAAGTCTGAAAATTACATTTTTATTTAAACAGCTTTTATAGATTGTTTCGACTAAAACGTTAAAAATAGTACGGTATCTTATACTCTACAATTCAAATGCCCGTATCCACTTGAAACAGTGAGTGCATTATTCATAATAATCTGTGTGTAACAATGTTTCATTCACTTACACAACTGCATATTCAATTGACTTGAGGAATTTGATATGTTAGCCACTCGTAATACTTGGCCTTAATAATTCCATGACCTCTAATGCACCATATCTCATATCGTTTTGGTATTATGTTTATCAGTTATACAGATCGTTTTTACTATGAGCAAGTACCTACTACAATTCTACTTTAATTTATGATTGGTGAACAACAAATAATTCAAGGAAGTGCATTATAATGAACAATTAAAAAACTTGTATGTAAAGTTGATTGAAAGAGCAATTAATTAATGTATTAAAACTACTACTTTTTTTATGGGTACTCAATAGTGCATAACTACCGAGCTTAATTTTCTTATACAGCTGCAACTTCTATTTACGATTTATTTATGTGAAGAAATGACCGCATCCTCATGTGTGTAATCTTAATTGTGATTTAATTTCATTGGAGTTTTAATTATTTTTTTTAAAACTATATTTTTCATTTTATCCTAAAAATACTTCATTTACGCTTTTTATTGTAATTATTTCGCTTTTAATGCATTTTTATACTCAACCATCTTTTATTATTTGTATCCCCGTAAAATTTTTCTCAACAGATAGCCATTAGTTTTAAAAAATATATATATACACAAAATATTGGAGGTAAGACTCGAAATAAAACCATTAAAAAATGAATTGCGTTGCATGGCAAAAACGCTTTTTATTGTTTATGATTTACTTTCATCGTTTACTTTGAATGTTTTATTTTTTAGTGGAAACTTGAAAACGTATCGTTTCTTTGCATAATTTCCCAGATGTTAGAGCCTTCAACTAAATTATTCGCGATTTATATGGCATCTGTTGGCGACTGTGCAAAGCTTATTTCAATGTCGTCACTATTACTTGATAATCTTAATTTTATACTACATCTAAAATTTTTAGTCTACTTTAGGACGGTCATAATAATTAAAATATAATTGCACTTTTTATTTCTATTAAGAAGACTTAACATTTTATAAAAATAAAGTAATTTTTTTCTATAAACTTACTATTTAACTAAACAAAAAAATATATTTAATATTTTTTTATAAGTTATTGATGAAGATACGATTTTTTAAGTTGCACATTTCAAATACCGCGCTAAATACCACTATGTCATAAAACGGGTTGTTTAAGGCCATGGTATTTCTCCAGCCAGTAACAAAACTGTCAAAAATCTATGCAAACTGACGCGGGAAGCACAGATAAAATATACCGTCGACTCAACTGTCATATACTGTTAACAGCTGTTCTAGGGAGACTGAATGGCGGCCATCTTTTTTGCAATAGAAGCTTGTATGTAGATTGTATTCCATATTAAAATGCCATGGAACGCGGCTACGGGGGTTTAAAAACGGAAACCGGAAACACTACACTTAGATACAAGGAGTGACGTCATTGTTTAAGATTTTGAAATGAATGCTATTTTCAAACATTTTTTATTAATTTTTTTTGCGTGCGTTTTTGGGATATTTCATCCCACTTCAAAATTTTTAAATATTCGCGTCTACACAAAAGCATTTTTAAAATTCAATTCCGGTAGCAGTGGAAATACATAGGTGAGGTATGTTTAGCATGTGGTATTTTTATTGTGATGTATGCCGTATGCTCTAAGACTGAAAGCCATAGTCGAGAAATCAATCTAAGCTGGGACATGAATAATAATATATAATAATATATGAATTTAACTTATTTATTTTTAATTTTATTTATTCATCTAAACTCAAATTTATATGGCAATTTTAATTTATTGATTTCAAATTTTTATGTTTTTATTATAAATTTAAAATTTTACAGCAATTGACATTTTAATTATTTTAAATTTTACTTATTTATTTTAAATTAAAATTTTTATAGCAATCCACATTTTATTTATTTTCAATTTAACTTATTCATTTTAAACTTAACTTGTTTATTTTTAATTAAAATTTTTTAATTAATTTATTTTAAATTTCACTTATCTATTTTAGATTTAAATTTTTGAAGTAATTTATGTTTAATTTATTTTGGATTTTTACTTATTTATTTTTTAATTTAAATTTTTATAGCATTTCACGTTTTATTTATTTTAAATTTCACAAATATTGAATATGTTATACCAGAATGTGTTGCTACCTATTTTATTTACAATATTATTTGAATTATGTAATGTAAAAAGCCCTTTGGGCGTGGATATTATTAAAATAAAACGGCCAGATATGCCATAATATTCTACCTTCTATGTCTCCCGAGAGCCTTAACCGGGCCTGTTTATTTCACAAGGCATCAGGTTTTCAACGTCCTGTCTGTTGACAGTTAACGTCGGAGCTACAGGACGTGGATTTGTCTTGGGTAGACGCATGAAGATCGGCGGCCGATCGCGCTTAGCTTGGAGGCAAGTTTGTAGAGTCCCATATTTAAAAAAAAAAATCCACACAGAGAAAATATGTTAAAACTTTACATAAATCCAGGCAGGTACGGTATTTCAATTTTTTTTTGTTTCGTAACATTTTAAATGACCTCCAAAATATTCCCAATAAAGAAAACAGTAAAAAATTATAATCGGTCTCATCAGTCTTCCGTAATTATCTCCGGTTCAATGAAATTTCTTATGCAACGTCAAGGGCACATTAAATAGCGCCATTTTCTCCGAATCCAAGAATTTAAAAAGCAGTTTTAATGTCGCAATTAATTTCTTATAAATCCCAAACACCGTTTTTATCGCACTCCATAAAAATCTCACATTACTTGTACCGTTAAGTCAAGTCGTCGAATGTACGATCTTGCCCTTTTTTGGTGGACTTACATTTTCTGTGAATATATTTTTATAACCGGACTGAAAGCCGTTTTTTGTTGTACCAATCAAGAGTGTGGTTGAAAATTATTATTAATTTATTGAAGATTTTGTTTATATAAGTACCTTTAATGTTTTCAACTTCAATGACTTGTATATTTCCGTATTCTATCGAGATGCAATAAAAATAAAAAAAAAATGCGTTTTTTTTTTTCAAAATACGGTGCATTTTAGAAAAAATTCAATTTTAAGTCATAGTAAGTACCTTTTATGTTATATTTATACCGGAAAAACCAATTAGGAGATTTTAAATTATTTATTTGAAAAAACGTCAATGAAGGCTTTCGGTAACTACGAATACATGTGTCACTCAAAATGGCCGGTAAGTAATTTATTATGCACACTTTACACGGGACCGAAACTGTACAGTTTTTTGTTCAGAAAAGCTGTACAGTCTTTCCAAGGACATGCTAAATATGTATATTTTTTAAGCGCTTAAGTTTTTATCGTATGTTTACACACAGGAAAATGGTTCTAAAATAGCCAATAATGTAATTTATTGTGTTATTTTGTTTTTTTTTACGTTTTCAAAAGCATCCAATATATCAGTATGTACTTTTACTTCAATATATCAGTATGAACTGTTACAAAAAAAACCGTCGGGCCAGCCAAACGTCGCGTCGACCATTCAATATACCATCCAGTTTTCGCTTTATTCGGGACAGTTTGCAAACTGAATTAGAAACTGTAGGTACAGTTTTCTGTCCCCTATAAAGTGCGTATTACTCGAATAATCAATTATTACGGATCGTTTATAATGAATTCAAATCAGTATTCTTATTCAGTGAATTATTTCTTGAAAAAATTGTAAAGCCTGTTTTGTATTAAACCTAGCAATTCATACAATCCTATTTCCAAAACAATAACTCAAATAAATTTAACAACATTTTTGAATGAATACAAATACTTGTAGACATTACTGGATTATACCCATGCTGGGCTGATAACAGATATTATTGATATCCCAACAGAGACAGAGAAAACTCTGGAAACGAATGAGTGGTTAATCTAGGCATTTACAGGGCTGTATGACCTGTCATTTTGCTGGGTTAAGTGGCCACTTGATGTACTCACAACATTCCCCATTCCGCCCATCATCTAATAACCATAGGTATATGACTAATTTTTGGAACTACTATATATTGTACTCGTCTTTGTTGTTCCGCTTTACATAATTTTTCTATGCTGGTGTCATCTATTGAGAAGATTGGTAAAGTACTTTTTTTGGCAATAATCTTTATTAGTGTAAGTAAGACTCTACCGAGTTTAAAAAAATAAAAATTGGAGAGACAATCTTCACGCGTCTTCTAGTAAGTAATAAAACTCGGTAGAGTCTTACCTACACTAATAAAGATTATTGCAAAAAAAAAAATTGCTAAAAAACAATCTTCTCAATAGATGAAACCAGCATAGATAGAAAAATTCTGTAAAGCGGAACGACGAAGACGAGTTCAATATAATATAGTAGTTCCAAAAATTTGTCATATATGGTTATCAGATGATGGCGGAATGAGGAATGTTGTAGTACATCAAGTGCCACTTAACCCAGCCAATTACAGGTCATAAACGCTCTACGCTAGATAACCCACATTCGTTTCCAGAGTTTCTCTGTCTCTGTTGGGATATCAATAATATCAAATAAATTGAGATTAAATTAATAATGCTATAATTGCAGGGCTACCTAATATTTATATTCTCTAAAGCTCGTAACTTCTTCGCAAAAAAATATAATATTATAGGTAACTTACACACATGTTCTAATATATCTATGTATTATATGTATATTATTAAAACATTGTATAGCTGGTACTAGTGTAGGCTTCAGCTGGTACTTTATTATATCGCCGAATCTCAACATTGGAATAGATTTGTTTTAAAATATCCTTAGCAAAAGATATAAAGATAAACTAGTGTATAAAATGCCTTATGAACCGCGTGTTACTGATTAAGTATCGAAATATGTTTGTATGCGAGGTCATTAGTCTAGGTAGGGTTCAAGATGTGCATATTATTTTTATTTTACATGCAACAAAGAATACCACTCGTTTTTTTTGTTTTACGGACGTTGTCATGTGTCTCGTATTTTCTTTGATAGTTTAAAATGTATATTTAAGCATTTTCGCTCGAGAAATCCACATAGCAAACTGAATTCATCCCTAAAGGTAATGTTATGAATATTTTCAGACTTTACACATGTTCACATAATATTTATGTAAAATATATTATTAACAAAATTGAAACAGATTTTGACGATTTTTTTTACAAGATTTTTTTTATTAAATTTTATAATCCAGAGCAGTTTAGTAAAAGTTTACCTAAGGCCTGCGTAAGAAATTTTGGTGTTTATAAAATGATATTCCGAATAAATTAACACCCAAAAAATTTGGAATAAATTATCACATAATAAGTATTTTCTAGGGAAATACGCAGAACCGATTTTTGAAGAAAAAAAAATGTATGAAAATGTATGAAAAATGTAATGAAAAAAATGTATGAGAGGTCTTAATTTTTGGCATTTTTTAGTAGGATAACTATAGGTGATAGCAAAATGTAAAATGTAATGTTTGAAAGAGCACTTCAAATTGTAGGAATTAAAAGGACAGTTTTTATTTTATCAACTAACTTTTCCATAAAAAAATAAAATAAAACCCCCATTTTGTTGCCAAATTCCATTTTTCAGCTTCAGTTTCTTTTTTTTCTCAAAATGGGACGACGTAATATCACATTTTTAAGCCAATGTTAACAAATAATTATAACAAAAATATTCACCTACTCTATAGTGTTAGCCGCTAACTTGGCACTATGATATATATATATATATATATCGACGACTCCTACGTATAATATCGTAACCCACAAATCGTCGATTTTGAGTTTTTGGTGGATTTCGTCTGTATTTGACTATATCTTTAACTCTACCAAAACAAAAAAAATATTTTGCCAATAATAAGGGCTTTTTTGGGGCGTAATTTGTCGTATCTACAACCAATGCATATGAACGAAAATATTTTCAAATGCTCCTCCTGTAAAATCGCATTTTGTGGTTTACGATATTATACGTAGGAGGCGTCGATATACTCGTATATGTTAAGTATCCATAGGGTAAACCACGACTTTTGGTCTCAGTAATCTCTTAAATGACAAGACCTAAAAATTTAATCTTTTTGTAATTTTTATAATTATATACGCAGTGTAGTTTTAGAACCTTTGGTGCAAGTATCAGAGTCGAGTGGTTGCTTGACTGCATTGCAGTACTTAGTACTGCAGAACCCTGGTTCTCCAAGCGGCCCTCCTGGCCGGTAGGTACCCGCTCAGCAAGGATACTGAACTCGTATTCGTAATGTGAAACTGTGCAAAAACTCTTCAATGATGTCTCCTATCAAATAGCATTCCTAACCACTTCTGATCCCGCGCGTTAACAGGTCGTGTTGTGGAGGGCTCTTCAGCTGCATTTTAATTGAGATTTTTTTGTTTTTAACCCGGGTACCCGTTTTGTACATCGCTCCCTAGATAAGCTACTCAGATTAGTTATTTTCGCAAAATTACGTAACACATAAAAAAATAATGACAATAAAATTATTATTTTAACTATATATGTAAAAAAAAATATGAACAAACTATGTAGGTAAGTAACTCAATATGGCGTATTAGATAATTAAAAAATCTCAATACAACCATTTTAAAATAAATGCGTAAATCAATAACTTACACAGTTTTTATTGCATACTTTGCTACATATTCGTATTGCAAAATAAATTACAATTTCACGTAATAACGTGTGGGTGTTAATGTATATTAAAATGTGTAAATTTATTCACCTGAGACACTTAAAAAAAGTTTTTGAATTTTTTAATACAGTCGCGTAAGTTGGCTATTTTATATTCAAATAAACATACAGACTTCAATTGCATATAAATAATTTATTTATTATGCAATTAAATGTAATATTTAATTTCATGTTAATTTCATAAATATCGTCTATACAAAGCCAAAACCACAAATTTCTAGAACTGCTGTTTTAAAATGTTAGTATTTTAAGCTTAAAAATAGTATCACAAACCTGTTAAAATTATTATCGAAGTAGCTTAATATAATAACTAGATTGTTATCTATGGAAATAATTATATTTTGTTATAATTGAAATAGCTTTATAATTTCAAATTTCAATTTCTAAACTCAACATCTCAAATGAACGTTCTTCAGATTCGCGGTTTTGGCATTGGCCCGACACCCGACGATATCATCTCTAAACCATCCGTTAAAATATAATAATCATGATAATTCCATATCCGCTCCCTATGTGGAGCATATGGATTCCACAAACTGCCTCCAAGCCAAACGATCGGCCGCCAGTTCCCGTGCATGCTCCGAATTCAGGTCCACGTCTCGTTGTTTTGACGCAAACTATCTATTCATAATAATACATCCTGTATAATTGGTCGTGAGGTAGACCTCAAGACTATGGGACATTAGGTCATCATTTTGACCCCAATATCGCCCACCGTGTGCGTTTTTTTGTCTCTATTTTCATAGGTCAAACGTTTTCACATAGATGCATACAGTATAAAAATGTATACGTTCTCATAAAGGGCACATTGTCATTTAAATTGCTCTAACCTTCAAAAAACAAAGGAAGAGTTTATGTCAATTACTAAGTATATGTATAATTTTAACTATTAATGATTCCTAATTTAAATTATAATTTAAATTAAATTATTAATCTGACTTTGTGAATTCGGAAATAGGTACCTAGTACCTATGTATAATACTCGTAGGCATATCTAAAGGATATTTCGTTAAATCGATGTCAAACAAATATTCTGCCTTCGTAATAGGTTACGTCACTACATGTTTTTGGAATTAATGAAATGTTTAACAATTTGTATCCATTTTGGTACTTTTTAGAAAGGTCGTCACACAAGTAAACTCTTGAATATTCGTAGTGTACATGAAAATTGGAATTCTTCATTACATTTCGAATCAACAAAGTTGATGTTATGGGTGTCTACTTTTATTTTATTACTGATTAATCCGATTAGCAGAGTAGGAAAATCTTGGAAATAATTTTCGTAAATGTAATATGGTAATAAAAACTTCGCATACATTTTTAATCGGTTTTCCCTTTGTCTCTGTTCCAAGTAACAAAGTAATCTACAAAAGCCATTCAGGTCGTCTATTTGCAGCCTGTAGCATACGGTTCGATTTACTACTAAAACATTTTGCAAGCCGAACACAAAGGAGGTGAGTACAAGCAAGAAGAAAGGAAATAAGTTTATTTTCGGCGCTTTTTATGATCCGGAATTCCTGTCATGCCTCACTTTGTCCAAGATTCACGTAGGTATTAGGATTCGTTTAAATAAGTAATATAGTACTGACGCATTAGCAATCTTAAGCTAGCTTTATACGGGACAGCAAACTGTACAGTTTCCTGTGCAGTCTGAAAACTGTCCTGTATAAAACAAAAACTGTATGGCCGACGCGACGTTTGGCTGACATGACAGATATGTTTTTTTATGCAAACGTTTAAGTAAACATTGGTATATTGTATGCTTTTAAAAACGTAAAAAACAAATAACATATATTTACATCATTAGCTATATACAAATACAATTTCCTGTGAACAAACATACGATAATAACTTACAATCGCGCTTAAAAAATACATGTATTTAGCGTGTCTTTTAACAAACTGCACAGTTTTCTAAACAAGATACTGTGCAGTTTTCTGAACGAGAAACCGTGCAGTTTTCTGTCCGCATTAGTTCGACATTTCATTGTTACTTCTACTTTCTCCTGACCGTACCTAATGACCTAATCGTGCATAGGGCACTACATTGGTACACCGAGTGTATTGTATCTAGATCATTCTTTAAGGCAGAATGATCAGTCTTACGTTTCAGTGTTAATCCAAGGTATCTTAAATGAAAATCTGGAGGGTTCGACGCGACGCGCAACGCCTTGCAAGATACCCGTTTGTACAGCGCGGACTTAAACTGTGCAACCCATAACATAATTCAAATTCATAATTCATAAGTCAAAGAACCCTGACAATTTATAGTGGAAACAAATTAAACTTTCTTTGAAATTTTCTCCGAATTAATCTAATATTTTTAAGTTCCTGCATCACCTTCAACATCATTATCATCATCTTTGGCACTGGCCGCTTCCGAGAAAATATTCTATTCGCGTCTGCCTCCGCGCTCCGGCTGCATCTCTCCATTTTTTTTATACCCTAGGACTCTAGGCCCTAGGATGAGATTTTATTCTTCACACAATCTAACTGACTTAAATTAGTCCTTTGAAGATTATAATATAAAATAATCTTGAGGGAAAATGCATAGTTACATACATGATTTGCTCTTTCTGTTCAAAGTATTAAAATCTATGTTTGATTGTTGCCAACTAAAAATTTAATTAGTATGCGAGTGCCTGGTCGAGTTACCCGTAGTAATGCACTATTTTACTGTAGCCAATCATCGACCAATTACAGTGCTAACTCACCTATACGACGAATGCACGTACTGGCTAACAAGTATACTAACAGTATTGATGTTTTCAACACAAATCTAGTGCATTTTAGGGAACAGTGTCTGGATGCCATCTCTGGCGGAAATGAACAGCTACCTACTGTGTAATCATTTAAAAATGTCGATGCAAAAGCTCTATGGGCGTAAAAACAATAAAATAAATAAATAAAATGTCATTTTTACTATAAATTATCTAGCGAAGACTGATGATTATCTTAGGTTACGCATATTTTCAAAGTGACTTGAAAGAGAAGTAATAATATATCACTGAAAAATCGAAAATTTTTATTTCAATATTTTGCCGCCAGATAATGTGATTGAATATTGAATATTGATTTTTTATACTACCTACTTTTTTCAAAATTAAAAGGAAATATTTGAATTCTTTTGATATACCTACTTACGATATAATTTTGGGTCTGCTTTCAAATAGTCGGAAATAACTGTGTCAGAAAGCAGGAAACAAGTTGTGCTGGAGTGGAAATTGAACCTAGGAATTCTAATCTGTAGTCCTCGAACCTAGCACTAGACCTTAACCCGGTTCGGTTTAAAACTATTGCTATTTGCTATAGGTATATGACGTTGTCAAAAGATGTGAGCGATATTACCTACCAACCTAAACAAGGCTTAATACTGTGAATAATCTGCTCCTTTGTGGATTCTGGATTATTCTCACAGAGGTAATGCTGTTGACCTTTATCGCCCTTTTATCTTCATACTTCATCTTCGGATTATTCCGCTTCAAATTGATTTCGAATAACAAACTGTGCTCTTCCACGGCGAGCCGTCAATTTGGATTGATTTATTTATAACATTACATAGTTTTTTTAATGTGTTTTTCCCTTACTTAAAAATATATATTTTTTGCCATAGTAGGTATCTGATACAATTTTATTCCTCCCATTTTATTTATTTATTTAATATTCACGGTACTCTGTACCTTTGTAATAATATATTTAAATAAACTCGTTGATATGTTTATAGTTTTGTTTATACTAAAATAAAACTACCGAATTGGTTTGTACACATACCTAACATTTTTATACATATAAATATAGGTATACCATTATTTAAGAAAAGTTAACGTATAAATTTTACGTTTTTAGCAGGATAACCGGTGACTGTTACGAATTATTATCCATGTTCATTACAACCGACACATGATTGTTTACCTATTCAATAGTAACAAGATAAAGTAAATAAAAATCCTTATTTTCCATCGGGAAATCCTTGTAGAAAGTAGAACATGTTAGTGATTTGTGGTACGGAGTTTATTTATTATATAAGAAAGTTGCTTAAAGCTTTTAATCTGGGGATCATATCTACTCCTATTGTGTAAAATAAAATGACTTTATTGATTTATCATTGTTTCTACAAACTCGCAATATTAGTGTAACTAATCTGCCACTTTGAAATTATAATTCCAAGTCAGTATTTTAGCTTGCACACCTTTGCTAGATTTATGAACACAATTAAGCGAATCTAAACACATGCGTATGTATCCACATCCACAGTGATGTATTATGTATATTTCCAAGTTTGATTGTGGCTCTATTATGAATCCATTGATCATTCGAGTGGGAACATTCTGATTCTCATCCCAAAGTCGGAATATCAAAGTAAATTAAATCAAGACGAATCGCATTGTTCGCTATAAGAGTTTTTCTAATCCAATCGCCAATGTTCTGACAAATCGCCTCCATAAGAGATCCATTGATGTCCAACTTACTTGGAGATTAATTGCTTTCATCATTCTTCATTCTGAATCATACTTATTGTACCTTGTATTAATATTGCACACTTATCTTTGTGATTTCTATTTAAGAGGTGATTAATCAACAAGGTTTTAATTTATTATAAAGATTTCCTGATGCTGACGGATTGTATCAAAAGGTTGTATAATGTTGCGCTGAACGAAAATTTAAAAGTAAATTATCAGAATGTATATTTTCAATTATCGATTTCTCAAAACAAAGGCGCCTGTCTATCCCGTTTAAGTATTTTTATGAATATATAGTATATAATATAATTTAATAATTCTACTTCTAAAATATTAATGATTACAGATTTTTTTTTTTCAAATTAAACCTCTTCTACAAGTTTTTTCAGTACCTATGCATGGTGTAACAAAAACTCGTAGAACAACCCGAAAACTGGTGATCTATATCATATGTGGAGTCGAATGTGTAATATGACTTTTGAATCTGAGGATATTTTTTTTTCTTCTCAAAAGCTTTCATTAGTACCGTAGGTAGATTAAGTAAAATTGCAAAATTTCTTAAAATTTCTTAAAATACGGTTTTTGCTATATGTTTCTTTTTGGATAGTAATAATTTGACTAAGTTAATGATATTTGATAAAAAATTATTTAAAAAAAAATCTTCTTAGCCAATTTTCTCGAAAAATATGGGTCAAATCGAAAAAAAAAAATCTACGAAATTGACTCCAAATACAACATGTCTCTGTCCAAATATGACGTACATTCGCTGGTTTTCCACTAGTTTTGTTACACGATGTATAAACATTCATTAATAAAGGTAAAAAATCTGTCGATATGACCATAATTATTTTATTATTTGCGTGAAAATGAAAATAGTGATATTTTGTTGGCAACTTGTTCCTTTACATGATACCAACAAAAATAACTCAATATCCGATCGATAGTTCCAATTATCAGGTAGATAAGTGGTCATCGTTAATGTGTTAAAAATTGCATATTTTAACATGTTTATACTAGTTTAAGTAATGCTATTGAATCTTGTGACTTGTAATGATTTCATAGGTAAGTACCTATACGTTTGTAATTGAGTCACCAGTCGTGAATAAATATAATACTTTATTAATGTGCTAAGAATACTTCATGATCTTGTGATTCCAAAAGATTGTTCATCGATGACACAGGTAGCTTATAAAGTAAATAGGTAAAATATAAAATCTAAGAGAACAACATTATGTATTCCGTCAAAGAATTATAACGCTCGAAACCGTATAATTTCTTTAATTAAAACGCGAGAATTATGTGACAGGTTTCGGTGGACGATTAAATAAGAAATGTTTCAGGATTTAACTGCAATAAAAAAATACTGTTTTGGTCAAGTCTATATTAAAAAATAATACAAAAACAAGTATATCCTTAAAATGTATTCGTAAATTTAAACTTAATGTTCTGCGTTTTTTAATATCGTGATTTATTTTACTATATCCTAATTTTTTTGTTATGGGAAACACGAACCATTTATTTATTTCTGATAATTAACGATTCACTTCATATTTTGTTTCCTCTCTATTATACTCTCATTTTTTGCTATTTTTTGTTTTTTATTTTGATTTCACTAGTTAAAATCACTCGTGTAATAAAGTTTTATAAATCATCATTGGTAATGTGCCAATCAATCACTTTTAATGATTCTACTCTAACGGGATTAAAATATTATTATCTCTGATTTCTTAACTGAAAATCTAAGAATAATCATTTTTCTCAATAATATAGTAACTAGCGCTAAAAAATCCTATGTAGGTAAGTTTTATAAAGCCTTTAATGCTAATAAAAACCTTAAAGTATTCACAGTTAATTTTCAACATGAACTTTAATGTTGGTCATTATGAACACCTACAAAAACAAAAAAACCTTAAAAAATTAATACTCGCAAGTATGTCGTATACGTATGTAAGTGAATAATCCGGATTTTTTGGCTTAATAATGAATAAAATATGAATTACGAGCGAATAATTGATTGACAAAACGAATGAATAAATAATTTCACGAATGAATGAATGAATAGATGTCCGGGCGTATAAAATACAAAAGGAATAAATTCATGTTAATAACAATTAATACAAATAACGGAATCAATATAAGAAATTTATTTAAATGTAGTTTTTCAAATAAGATATTTCATGTGCGATACCCTGAATTGGCGCTGAAGCGTAAGACTGATCTTCCCTCTACGTAACAAATTATCAAATTCACTGCACTTGGTGTGCCAATGAAGTTCTCTATGCACCATTGGGTACGGATAAGAGGAAGTACCTAGTAGTAGACATCAATAGAATACTGACCTCAGTATACCCATATATTATTATGTACTTACATCGCAATAAATACTCTTTTTAGCTAGGTATATCAGTTCATTTTTATCTAAAAATATCTTTGATTTTAAAATCGTTCTCGTAAAAACGCAATAAAAAGGTATTGTGTAAATTTTAATCTCAAATATAACTGTGACATTTCACAAATATTTGTGCTAAATTTTAACCCTACATTTACTTAACTGTGATGGTAAAAAAATACAAGTGCAATGCGCATCGTGACTTGTTATTTTACTTCAGTTGGAACGGCTAATGACACCACATCCACAGTGCCAGTGAGAGGAAATACTTTAATGAGCTTTAATTAATATTTGGTGCACTAATAAACGAAACTGGGTTTATGTTGTTAAACCCAGTTTCATTACTCTGCGTCCATTTACAAAACACTGTTTAATTAATGATATCAATGTGGGACCTACAAATTACACTTTTCAACAATTACTTAACAACATATTTTTATTTTAGTTTTGTGGAAACGTGTTTGGATGATTGTAGGTAGTAACTTACTAAGGATATGCTTAATTAGTAAAAGCTATAAATAATTTTGTTTTAAATTACGTTTATTCATTAAAAAATATGATTTTATGATCGGAACGTGATCAACCATAAAATATTTTAATTATTATCGAATTTGACTTTATTTCTCTCCATTACTAATAACCAAATACGAGGGATCGTAAATACCGCGATTTAATTATCGGTGTAACTTTTTAATTACATATTACATCGCTCGCTATTAATTGCACTACAAATTGAGAACATTATGAACGCGTTCTGAAATCTTCGGGAATTTTGTTCTGATATTCCGTTCGCAAACTAACAGAAAAAAAAATTTTGGGCCATGTACGTATTGATTACATTCAACATTGTTATTAATAACAATGATTTTCTAAGGAAAGCTAGTGGAGATTTGAATTTATGTGTAGTACTAAGAATTTATGTTCAAGGACTTGATCACATCACGTCACTCTGTCTCTCTCCCTGGAGGCTTCTACCCGTGATCCAAAAGGAGATGAAACGATAGTTAGCGCAATAAAGCTCATCGTCGCTGGACGCGCGAATTTAGGCATACCGTGCGAACGGAAGGATTTATAGTTGTTATTTGAATTTTGATTAGGTACCGTGATCCATTAAACGAGTTTTTTGACGTCCAACAAGATTCACGGCCCGTTCAAGAAACCTTTCCATTTTGGCATTCGGACGGATACCGCACACCTCGCTGATGTCACTCGGACAAAGCTAGTCGATTAATTGATAATCATCTAA
Organism: Micrasema minimum; assembly: GCA_022494985.1. Taxonomy (NCBI): domain Eukaryota; kingdom Metazoa; phylum Arthropoda; class Insecta; order Trichoptera; family Brachycentridae; genus Micrasema; species Micrasema minimum. The sequence continues at coordinate 11,610 of JAGVSP010000103.1, read as the reverse complement.
GTAAAGCTTTTTGGGAAGCCGCCCACACGAAAGCTCGCCAGTAATAAAATGCGTTTTTAGGGATCAAGACGATAAGACGACTAATGGGGTATCATAAACCATTCCTTAACATTAAGGAGGTATGCTAAATTATGCGTTGTTTTTAGGAACAGTATTCCTAGTGTTCGGATCGTGCCTTTCAGAGATGGTTCGCTCCTCGGATTCAGCAGAAATAAAAAGCAACATTCCGCGCACTAAATGAACCTCTCACGATTATCGTTTGCGCGACTCGATCTCAATCCGTACCTACAAAACAAACATCGCTATTTTTCTGCCGTACTTCCCGCTTCCGGGTACGGGGGTACGGGTAGGGGCTCCTCCCTCCAGCGCCAGCGGGCCCCGTCCTCCGACCACTGTCCAGTTACCCTCAACCGGTCGGCCCCACTGTCCGCACTCCGTGTGAGCGGACTCGACATTTTTTCTCCTTAATTGATTCCTTTTTGGGATTTACTGGTGGACCGAAAAAATTCCTTTTAACGCCGACATCGAATTTTTTGCGGAACTAAGTACAATTTAAATTTCCGAGTGGCCGCTAGCGTATCGCGAGCCGGGAATATTAATGCGGAAAGTTGAAAAGGGATCAGCTACCGAGGCTGATGGCTTAGTGTCTGTCAAGATCAAATAGTTCGGTAATCGCGTACCTCCGAAATTATCGATTAAACACAAAGATGCTGCGGCTAGATGATCGTTGAGGAGTCGAGGGGCGAGGGGAGCGGCCAAGGGCGTTCACTCGCTGCGAATCCGCGGCTCCCCGCTCCGGGGGGCGGGCGGGGGGGCGGCGGGAGGGAGGCTGCGGCGGGCGGAGGAATTCGGTAGCGTCGCGGAGACGGAGACACCGGCCGGACGCGCAGGCCGCCGCTCGTCCGGCGGACCGGCCGCCTCAGGCCCCGTCAACTCACCGCCATCTTTATTTCTGCCGCCATATTGGAAATTGGAGCCATTTTTGTCGACCCATTATGTGTATGTGTAGAAAGCTTATATATATATATATATATTGATTTCGTCACTGTGTTAGTGTAACTATCTTCATTATGCTACGAATGTTATAATCTGTGACATGTCATAACAAAAACAACTAAAAACCGGCAACCCGCCGCCATATTTAAATGCGTCTTAAAAGATTTTACTAGTAAATAATATTATAATCTGTGTTTAAAAGTGTAGCAAACATCTGAAACCGGCGTTTTATTATTTCTATTTAAGTATACGTAACTTCATAATATTGAAAAATGCAGAAGAAAACGGCTTTTTGCGTAAAAGGATGCAATGATCGCAACTCTTCACGCCATGTATTGCCATCGAATTCTAAAAATGAATCTAGTTTCCGCGAATGGATTTGGAGAATAGACCGTTTTGATTTATGTCATGCAGTACCCGTATGTCCACTGTTGTTCCCACTCCTGCTTCTGTTGCTGTTGCTACCAGTATGTATTCTTTCTTGTCACATTCTGTACAGATTCATTTTATGACGAATACATTTATCAGTATTTAACATAAATATGCCTATTTTTAATATGTTGATATTTTTAATAATGATTTGAAAAGTAATGAAGTTGTAATTCGAAAAGTTAGTAAAAATGAGTTTTTTTTAGGCAAAAGAAAGCCCATACTAAGCTACATCGGTGAATGCAGTGTTTCCAACCTTACTCTAAAAAAGAAGAAACTGTACAAGAAGGTTTTGGAGACCCGGCGGCAGCTTAGATATGCTCAGCGAAAAAATTCTACGTTCAAGGAAAGACTGGAAGCTGCTCATAGGTATAAAGAATAGTACGCATTTAGAACAACATCTTTCAACTCTCAATCCAATTGCAGCGCGGTTTTCTGCAAAGTTTTCTGATTTGAAAGACATTGTTCAAAATGTGATAAGTAAATTAATTGAGTGTGGTCTCATACCTGTCGCTACTGTTTGCGACCAAGGAACCACAAACAGTAGAGTCATTAAAGGATTACTCGATGACACAAGGTCTTCGTGCCTTCGTAATAATGTAGATTATAAAGGCGGGTATTTTATTGTTAATGGTAATAAAAATTTTTCCTATGTTTGATGCTGCTCACCTTTTGAAGTGTGTACGTAATAATCTTCTAGATAAAGATTTAAAATTCACAGAAAATGGCATTGAACGTTTAGCATCCTGGGACAATTTAATTACAGTTTATAATTTAGCTGGCCAAACCGAAGAAAGATTCAAACGATTGTGCCGAATTACTGATTTACATATATCACCTAATAAAATTAAAAAGATGAAAGTCAAATTAGCCAGTCAAGTCATGAGTGACAATGTCTCAGCCGCTCTAGAAATAATTAGTGATTTGCATCCTTCAGATTTTACTAAAAAACCATTAGACACTGCCAAATTGCTACAATTTTTCAATTACCTTTTTGACAGTGTCAATGGATATTCGAGATATCCTGTGGGAGGTAAAACTTACCGAGTTGCTTTGTCCAGTGACTCCCCATACAAAGAGTTATGGAATAAAAGTTTTAAAAGTTTTTAAATTCAATGAAATTTGTTAAATAAATTAACTGCATCTGTCATTAAAACTAATATTCCAGTTTTGAAAATTGGATTTTTTCTATTCATGCGATCCTAGATTTATGGTGCCACAAAAGGTGAAGGATTAATGTTTTAAGACCTAGAGACTTAAATCAAGATCCGATTGAAAACTTGCGATCCTAGATTTATGGTGCCTCAAAAGGTGTAGGATTAATGTTTAAGACCTAGAGACTTAAATCAAGATCCGATTGAAAACTTTTTTGGTTCTATTAGAAGTCGTGGCGTTCATAATCCGTCTGCCACTTTGTTCACTTGTGCGTATATAAATCCCTACTTATTGGAAATCTTGTGTCATCGCATTCTCCTGGTTCCAACTGTGAACTCGATAATAAGCTTTTTATTTTATGTATTACACAAGGACCAAAAAAAAGTATGTTTGTTCCAATTTATTCATATGATATTTATGTAAGTAACTAATTTTATTTTCAATCATTCTCTAATTATGCATAATGTAAATCCTATTCGGTTCTGAAATATCACATGAATACTGCACTGCTATTTTTTTAAAACCTCAAAAGAATATTTTTCTTTTCAAATATTCCCAAAACAGAAACATCTATCAGCTTTTTTTTCTGTTTATAATGAATTAGTAGTAAAATGTGTACAAATTTAATAAAATGTTACATTGTATATTTCAGAACTAATGGGATATTTTGGAGGTGAAATGTTCTGGATGTTCACCACAGGTGTCGGGGTTGGGGCACATTCTTTGTAATGTAATTTAACATTTATGTCATTGAATTTCACTTATCATTAAATTTACTTATCAAGTACTTCCAAATAATGATTTTTTAATTTCTTTTTCAACCAAAAAAATGTCCAAAATCAATGTGCGTTTTTGAAATGACTGCTAAAATATTAATAACTATTATATGATTTGTTTATTTCATTTATTTGTAAACTCTTGTGATAATTTTCTAACTGTCAACCAGCTATCGCGGAGCATTTTGATCACATTTTGATTTTGACATTTGTTAACCCTAGGGAGAAAAGTAGAAGGGGCGTAAGGAGGGGATAGGGGGAGGGGGATTCATAGACAATATTGCGTTCATATTTAATTAATTTATGGCTAATTAATTTCCTGATATTTGAGTAAGAACCGATTCAATTTTTTTCTTCTATAAAATATTGTCTTGTCTGTGAAGCCTGACCCAATCGACGGATAATCATTTTCTATGGGGAAGAATCAGAGTTGTTCATCTATAAGTATATAATCTGTGGGCCGCCTACTGCGCCCCCGCCCGCCCGCGCCCCCGCCCTGCCGAGCCCCGCCGGCCCAGCGCCAGCCTTTGTGTCGGGAGTGCGAAACGAAACCGGTTACCGGCCGGCCGCGCGCCCCCGAGGACTCGCAGCCGGTGCGATATTGTTCTAAAAGTGCGGAAATGCCACTTTTCACCTAATCTCGCTTCGGCCGCGAATCGACTCTAATGGAACCAACGATTGTGTTTTTCCAAACCAAAATGGCTATCAGCTCCGCGAAAGGTGATTACATTTCTATCACTCTTCATTTCCATCCCTGTTGCGTGTTGTTATTGCGATTCTCGTTGTGTTTTGTGAACTCGCCCGGAGCGACTGCTCGCTGCTGTGGGACGTCCCGACAGGCGACTGAATGTATTCAGTGAACGAAAGTAGAAATAATGGAAAGAGAAATGAAGATACACCATTGCCCTCCAGTGTACTTTTTTGGGAATATAATAATGCCAATTATTAAGCTTTTGGTGACTTGTTTTCAGTGTAATATTCCCACTAAAATGATATTTTTATGCAAAAAAAAAACTATGCAATAAGTAAGTTTAGTTTAAAAAGGTAACCGTAATTTTTATTAAATATTATTGATATCTCAACAGAGACAGAGAAGCTCTGGAAACGGATGTGGAACTTCTCTGTCTTTGTTAGGATATCAGTAATATTTTATTTTAGCCCAGAATATGTATATAGTCCAGTACATGTATTTGTACACATTCAAAAAAAAAAAATTCTCCCCGCAATCGACCCTTAGGACATAAATGAATTTGTTGTGTGGAACTTGGCTTGGGGGAGTCATTTACTCCACAGTGAACCTCCCTTGTGTAAACGTAAATTAAACATAAATTTGTTAGGAGTTTGGTATAATGAATTATTAGTACATTTAGTGTTATTTGTACTAAAATGTTTTTAATATCTGCTAAATTTGGCCATATTTTAGTCTTTTTTCTGCACAGTTTTATTTATTTACATATGTAATTACTACTTGCTACTCGCTACACAACTAGGTATAGCGAGTATGTTATGTTATGTTATGTTCTTAATATCTTTTAAATAAATAAATAAATAGCAAGAAAATATTGATGTATAGTAATTACTTTTAAAATACCTTCATATTTTAAAGTTAAAACCATAAATATAATCTTTTTTAATAATAATATCGTTTTTTTAACAAAAAGTAATAAAAAATAATCATTTTAAAACATTTATATACATATAAAAAATTTGTATATTATAATAAATTATCAAATAGAAAATACACTAAAATTTTGTGTAGGCATTCGCTTCATATTATATTTTGTAATATTGTCAATTTTTTATTGTTTGTCCCTATGTAAGTTTAGTATTTTTCAGAACTTGCTCAATTTTAACTACTGAAAAAACTAAACGAAATGATGATTCAATGAATAAAACTTTATTTTTAGATTTCGCTTTTGTGTAGATTGACAATTATTGTTATCATAAAATTTTAATTAAAAGCGGTATAATTTCAATTTGATAATTGTTTCCGATTTTTGCAGATATAAATTGATTCACCGCTCAAAATTTTCATTTGAAATTGGTAGAAAAAATATTGCTTAGCAAAAAGTTATCTGAAAACACATTTTGTAAAATTGTTTATTGAAATAAAAGTTGCGTTTAGTTCGGTCACTTAACCTGTAAACACTTAACAACAATCCTGTTAGTTCCCCGTGGTATTCAGGTTATTTCATATTTCTTATCGATTCATAAAATATTCATAAACTTAGATTATAAATCTATTAACATTCATAATATCGAAACAAGATGGTGGTCAAGTAAGTTCAATATCCTCTACCTACTCTTACAATATAAACCCGAAGGAGAGCAGATGTTTAGCCACAATTCTCTTCACGGCGAATAATAATTATTCTCAAACTGTAGCTAAATTTTAATTCGGAAAATATTTATTATCTATAAAAATGTTTTGTTACAGTTGTCTAGCTAACGTGTTTAGTTGAACATTAGAGGTACGAGTACCTACATTAATAATAAACTATGTGTTTTTCATATGTTCTTCGTGGATCACTGCAATTAATTGTTCCTATCTAGTAATTATCAAATGCAGTGCCACTATAAACCATTGAGTGCGGATTAGGGTAAGAAAAATAGTAGTAGTAGGTACTTAAAATACCCGGCGTTTGTAACAACTAGCATATTTGGTTCGCTAAGCATGTTTAATAGTTTTTTACAGTTATTTCCAAAAAATAAAGAGTATTAAGAAGGGACTGTTACATGAACCGGGTTGTGGTCGTTCCACCACGTCTTGTTTCCAACATTCTAGCACAGTCCCGAACAGAAGTAGAGAGGTATATGATAAGAACACAAATATTTCTTTTTTATTGAATAAAAAACAACAGCTGCGGCTATACTTTTTCTTATTTATACATAGTGGTAGGTGGGATGTGGAATATTTTATTTTTTGTTGATCAGTCTAATACAAAATGAAGTAATATGTGTTATCTTTTTTCGCAGATTCCGAAGAATGTGGAGGAGTATCTCGAGGTCCCCGTCCTCCACCGGACGGGCGGGAGAACCCCCTCGTCCATCACGAGGACCTCCCCCCGCCCCCCGCCCACTTGGCCACCTTCCACCGCGAGGCTGCCAAGTCCCTCTCCCATACCCCCAGCAAGATTAACCAGGGCCTCAAGGATACTAACAGGTTTGAACACAGCATCCGGACTATAGCTGACTCTCCCAGGCGTATCGGAAAACCGACTGATAAATCTTACGGAAGAGGCAAAGACACCAAGAGCGAGGGAAGCGTCAAAGATAAAATTGCCATGTTCTCCGTTAATAAGACAACTCCCCCAGAGCCTACTTCTTACAGCACTGACAAAAAAATTGTTAATAAAACACCGGAGAAAGTACCTGATTACGCATCACTTAATAGAAAATACTCGCTTCCAAATGAGCCCATCGCTAAAACATACGAAAGTAAAGATCGGCTCACTTCGCCGAAAAATATAGACAAAATTATCGACACGCCAGATTTAGCTAAAGATTATTTCCCTGTAACTAAGTTAAAAGACCCGGAACCCAAATTAAGTCCTATTGTTTTGTTGAACATGACGCTAGCCGCTGCACCCACAAAAAATACGGGCAAGGATCATAAATCGACTCTGGATAATTTAATAGAACAGAGGAGAAAATCCATGAGCAAGTTGAGAGGTTTAGTTATCCCTGATTCCCAGTCTGTGGCCAATCTACCAGAAATTAAAAGTCGTGATTCTTTGAAGATAGCCAGTTTATCACGAATCGACGAACGTCGACATCCGGTAGTTCGGCCGCCTGAGACTGCTAAAACGACCGTTTCATGCGCTTTACCTTCACTTTGGGATAATCAATCTATAATAAACAACATCCCAAAATATTCTCCTGCTTTTAAAAGAAAGCCCCTACAAGTTTATGGCCCGAAGATATCGAAAACTTTAGAAATACCGAAGTATTCGGATAATTCCGTATTTAATAAGAAGGAATTTGAATTGAAAAGTGCAACACCTATAAAACCTCCTAGAACTTCTTTAGACATGAAACGACCCTACGATCGAGAACTCGATGAAAAAACCAACACTTTGCCTCCATCGTATAAGGCGCCTACTATGGCGACACACGTTAATTTAAATGTATCTCCGCAATCTACAAAGAGTAAAGGCTCAGATTCGCCTTACAGTGATGCACTGAGTAGTCCAACGTTTAAATTATTGAAACATTTCCCCGAAGCTGCAGATAGCGATGATTCTAGCTATTTGTCCACAGTTTCGTCGCCTACTCCTTCGTTGAATACGGTGGATAATACGGAATCAGATTGTTCTAGTCATTGCGTTGTTCCGCAAAAATTTGAACACTTCTCTAAAAACGACTTATTTGATTATGGCCTACACCACGCATTGTATCAACCTGATTGTGAGAAAACTAACGTCTGTCGATCACTCTCATCAGACACGAGTACTTCCGCAGGTTCTTCCAATAGTTCAACATTGACTTCTGGATCACAAGCGAGTTGTAGCTCCGCCGGGAGTACGGATACTAGCAGTCACAGGGTGTTAAAGCCACGAAGTATAGAGGCCATCAATAGGAAAAATATTCTAGCCTCAGCAAAATGTAGAAGCGGCAAAGATAATAAATTTGGGATCTCCATTAATCGAGAGAAAATTTTCCGATGTAGAAAGCACCGATGATGATTTAAAACCTAAACCATCGGAAAATCAGTATGCAAAATCGAGATCCGAAGTAGGTTTGGCAAGTTCTATTTTGAAGGTAGCATATTCTACGTTGGTCGTTGAAGACAAGTGCACGATGAACGAAACGGATAGTACATATAGCGATACCGAATCTGATTGTGATTTTGGATCCGTCACTCTAACGAAAGCGGAGTTAACACAAAATAAACCCAAGTACACCAACGGATCTTCAGTCGGGAATAGAAAAAATACTAACGATTCTAGTTTCGGTCGAAGATCTAATGATAATTACGCGAACACTCCCCTAGACCAACCGAAGCAAAAACGTATCCTCGAAAATGGCGTAACGAAGAATGGTAAAGATATCGAGAGGAGTATAATTACTCAAGTGAGCTACGTGGAAAGTACACCAGTGTTTCCTAATGGAAATAAAAAATGTGAATACGAGAGTTACGAAGCCAGTTCTTGCGGCGTCAGTGAAGATGAACAGGAGAATTGGTGTGAAGTGAAATTAGCAAGAGGAGCTTCTGGAGGAGTCGGAGTCACACTGGCTGGAGGAACAGACTGTGAGGCGAAACAAGTCACCGTGAGTTTTATCTTCTTATCATTATTTTAGTCTTTAATTTTAATCTCTCATTTTATTTCAAGAAATCACACTTTGTGCATTTAGGTATTATTAAATTAATAAATCATTTATGTAACATCGCTCGAAATCCGTAACAACAAGATTCTTCGTGGGAAATAAAATTTACTAGATGTATTAGGTATTATACGCGGGTAATTGAAATCCATAAAATAATCGATTTAATACAGATCTCATCCAAAGTAATAATGGGTATATTTATATACATTTATTACGACCCATAAGTGTTCCGAAAAAACAATAGGATTAACGGTACACTTTCTTTTTAGAGCCATGTATCTTATTGGAGTTTTAAAATTTATAGCTCACAAGATCACATTCCTTTGTACGGGTCAATTTTGTTTTTTGCGATTTACAATTCTAGATAATTTCTTTATTATTCTTATGGTCCCATTACGCTACCAAAACCATAGAGAAGCAATGTGTATTAAGCTGTAATATGCCCAACATTATACAGCACCTAAGTATTGTAGTATGCAGAAGTATGTACAAGAAAGTGGATATAACGTTACTCGTTCACCTCATCTCTAGTACGGTCGATGGCCGTTATTCCATTTGAATAAATGTTAGGTGATTCAATAAAATGCAAGCACTATTCAAAATGGTTAATCCGACTAAGTAAAGCGAGAACTCGTGTAGCGTGTAAAGGTTAACCATTCTTCTTGGAACTTAGCAAACTTTGCTACTTATATTACAGTAGAGTGCTGATCATAAAATTCCTCGAAACAGTAACAATGATAATGTAGGCATGGAGACAATCTTCTCACAGATTTGTATCACGGATTTGCGAGAAATATTAGATCTACAGTGCTTGTCACACGTAGAGAAGCAGATGTAATCCATAAATTAATGGAATGCTGATGAATACTTCAATGAGGAATACTTCAATGAACTCTCTAATAAAATTATTATATCTTGAATACATTAACATTAATTGGCAAAACAATATATTTTCAGATATTATTGATATCTATATACAGAGACAAAGAAACTGGTAAACATGGTTAAAATTAAAAAGCAAATAAAAGTTGGAGAGACATCTTCAGGCGTCTTCTAGTAAGTAATCAAGTTCGGATGAACCTTACCCTATACAATAAAGTTAGATTGCCAAAAAAATGCTTATCTATATTCTCAACAGATGTCACTATAGGGAAAAAAATATTTAAAATATTTAAAATCTGTCGAAAACACAACTCGCATGTGGATTCTTCTGTACAAACTCAACATATATACAAGTTTCAAAAATTTGTCATACATGGTTGTCAGATGATGGGCGGAATGGGGAATGTTGTAATACATCAAGTGGCCACTTAACCCAGGCAATGACAGGTCATAATCCCTGTAAACGCCTAGATAACCCACATTCGTTTCCAGAGTTTCTCTGTATCTGTTGAGATATCAATAATATCTGATATCAGCCCAGCATGGGTATAATCCAGTAATTTGTCTACAAGTATTTGTATTCGTTCAAAATGTTGTTGTTAACAATATATTTTCATTCAACGTTATTTAGTATTAGATTAATTGGAAAATCAGACAGCCCATTAATACCGATAAACCGATAGAAAAGATTTAGATTTTAGATTATCTACCAACCAAATTTCGTATTTAGCGTAAGAGATTTATGACTTTTGATATTATCTCTTTCAAATACTATCGCTAATACCAGATTTAAGTTATGTTTCTTTATAAACCGTGTATACGTGAAATAACTTTGCCTTAATGAATATATTTCTTTGAAGTCATGTTTCATGCACATTCTTCTTATGTTTTCCTGGCACGTTTTGTCACAAAGAATTTATTTTCACACTCCTTACTTTTATTAAATTTGCATATTCAACTTGTTCACGTTCAAACTGTCTTATTCTGGATTGATTGCGCAACGATCTGAGAGGTTTTTGTTCATTCAATCTGTAGTCAAATGCGATATCACGAAGTCATTTACATACATTCAAAAGATCGCAATCCTGTAAGAATGCATCGCAATGCGACAAAATACTATTGCGAAATCTGTACATGAGCAGTTGATTCTATAAATGTTTAATAATCTATGAACTTTTTTTTTTAAACTTCGGAAAACAGTTATTTTTTATTTATTATAATACAAATGGTACCTTTTACATACCTATAGGTATACATATTCTACTTATCATACAATATTATACAAATAAAGACGAAGTCATTCCTAAGCTCAAATATTTTACAATCAACAGCTATGAGCTATGACCACTTTGAAAGTCTGCGTTATTTTTTTAACATGTAAACGATCCATAAAATAATTCGTAATATTAGTGGATATACATATTTATATAAATTATATATGAATCAAAATGAACATGGCCATGAAACTAGAAATAAAAATAAACTACGGCTACCATTTCGGAAAAAAGCTAAGTCTCAAAATTCTTTGATGCACCGAGCAGTTAAAATGTATGAAGGAATTCCAGAAGATATAAAAAAAAGAAAAAAATGTGTTTTTATTTAAGTCTAGATTAAGAAAACATATTTCAATTAATATTAGATCATTATGTTTAAGATTATGCTGTTTGTACAAACTAATAAGTGTTTAATATTAAGACATGCGTAAAAAAATTGGTATATACTATTTTAAGAAAAAATAAATAAATAATATATATATTGTAAACTATTATAGATTACCTACCTACTAAACGTCGTAAATTTTACCGTATCGCGCTGGTCTGGAAGAAAATCGACACAATTTAAAATTTGATTATTTTTAAAGGTTGACATAAATGCTTCTTTTTTCTAATGTAAATCTTTATTACTGCGGTCTTTTTTGAGCTCGTAACTGAAGATAATTAAGAAAAGCATTAACTTAATGGTATAAAAACTATTAACCGTTTATTTGTCTTTTAAACCGCTTTGTTGTAGTGGTTTTCGTAATTTTATTCAGTTGTGTCGTTTT